>APFE031146539.1:603530-621824 GCA_000404065.3 Pinus taeda
GGGCATAGGGATATCTGTAAGGCCTAATGTTTGGAGGAACACTTCCTAGAATCAAATGAATAACATGATCATGATCACAAATAGGTGGGAGGCCTTTGGGAGTCTCAAATACCTTGGAATGATTTTCCAAGACTTTTTGGATATTTGGAGAAATAGATGATTTCAATGTGAGAACCTCTAGTGAACATCATTTTGCAATTACGCCACATTGTTCTTTCTTTAGAAGCTTTTTCATGCCATTAGAGATGATTATATTTCCTGGTTACCCTGGGATACCCCTTAATTCAACTTCCTTTCCTTTTGAAAAAAGTTTCAAGAAAAGTTCTTGAAAATTAAAAGATATTGTACCCAAAGATTGTAGCCATTGGGTTCCTATCACAACATCAGCACCACCCATTGGAATGGAAAGCATTGGACTATTCAAAACATATTCTCTCATGGATAGCTTGATATTATGGAACTTTCCTAAGAAATTTATGGTTCTTCCATTCACAACCATCACTTGACACTCTGGTGCTAGATATAGGAAGAAATTCAATTCCTAGCTATCTTACAATGAATAAGATTATGGGTACTGCTCGAATCAATCAACACTATTACCTTTTTCTTCTTGATATGTCCTTCTATATTGATAGTTTGAGGAGTGGTTATTCTGGCCAATGCATTACAACATATGGTCAAATTCATTTCTTTTTTCTCTAGGTTTTGTTCCTGGTGTGTATCCTGTTCTTTTGATGTTTCTTGTTCCTTTTCTTCTTCCTCTTCACAATCTATGGAAAATAAATTCTTCTCAGCACACTTATGACCTTTAGTGTATTTTCTATCATAACTATAACAAAGCCCTTTTACTCTTTTTTCTTCCAATTGTTATGGTGTCAACCTTGTAGGTTGTGGAAGGCTAGAAGCAACAACACTTCCATCTTTATAGTTGTGATTGGTAGGCTTCCTTGTTGCCATAAGTTTGCTTTCAATTTTTCTTGCCAACCTGAATGTATTCTCCAATGAATAAGTTTCCCAAAGGCGAACCTGATGTTGGATGTTATATTTTAATGTCTCTATGAACATATCAATCCTATTCTCCTCTAGAATATCTTTTACCCTTATATTCCATTTTTGGAAGTCCTCATTGTGCTCCACCATTGAAGCTTTTTGTTTGAGATTTATCAATTGGCTAAAAAAAGGTGTTGCAATTTGTATCCTGATAATGTCCCATCATTTCTTCCGTAAAAATTTCCCAAGTGACAATTTGTTTATGAAAGCAAATCCATCAATACCATACAAACTGATTGGGTTCCAAATATAAAGTCATAATGCGTACCTTTCGTGTGTTTTGCACATTATGGAGATTGAAATATTGCTCCATCTGTAGTATCCATGATGACGGGAGCTATAGTGCTACTGGATTGGGCACAGTTAATTTTCAGAGGGAGCAGGGTGATCCTCTCATCTTGAGGGATGCTATGTATGTGCCCAGGTTGAAGAAGAATTTAATATCGGTCACCATGCTTGAGGATAGAAGCTATGATGTGATATTCTTGAAAGGAAAGGCGTTCCTTCGACACATAGCCACAGGTCAAGTTAAGAAGATAGGGGTTCAAGTTAAGAATCTCTATAAGGTGGAGGTAGAGGATTGTGCTAATTTAAGCATGAAAAAAGAGAAGGTGCAGAGTCGAGACATTAGCAAGTTGTGGCACAGGTGATTGGGCCACTTATATCATGGGTCTTTGAAAATCATGCAACAGATCTATACTGGTCTTCCCAAATGTATGCTAGATCAAGTTGATACATGAAAGGGGCGTACTTTGGGAAAATACACCAAGGCTTCCTTTCACGATAGAGACAATCGAGCAAAGGTGACTCTAGAGCAGGTCCATTCAGATGTGTATTGACCATTCTTGACATCATCCACAACCAAACAGATGTATTATGTTATCTTTGTTGACAATTTTTCTCGTAAATGCTGGATCTTTTTCATGTAGAAGAAGGATCAAAATTTCACAAAGTTTTGTGAATTTAAAGCATTGGTCAAGAAAGAGTCTAGAAAGAAGGTTAAAGCTCCAAGGAGTGATAAAGGTGGTGAGTATGTATCAAATGAAATAAATTTTGTGCAATAGAAGGGATTAAACGAGAGTTGACGACATCCCATAGCCCAAAACAAAATGGGGCGGCTGAGAGGAAGAACAAACGAATTATAGGGGAAACACGGGCAATGTTGCATGATTAGGGCCTACCACTGCACTTGTGGGATGAGGCATGAAACACAACTATTTATTTGCAAAACCATAGCCTACATTAGATTCTTGGGATGAAGACACCAGATGAGGCTTATTCTGGTAAGAGACCAAGTGTTGGTCACTTCAGGATTTTTGGGTCATCAATATATTGCCATGTGACCAAATATGCATGGAAGAAGCTTGAGCTGACAAAAAAGTTGGGGATATTTGTGGGGTACACTGATACACCTCACAAATATGAAGTGTACTTGCTGACCAACATGATGATAGTGATTCGTAGGGATGTCAGATTCGATGAGAAGAAGGCCATGCGAGTTTGCCTTAAGAGGGAGCTTGAGCTACATGTGGTTGAGGAGATTTTAACTCCTAAGGTTGAGGAGCCTCAGATTGATGTGGAGAAGCCACATGCAAAGGGTCTAGGAGTGGAGACATCCACTCAGGTAGAGTCTTCCAGAGATAGGAGAAAGTGCACTAGAGAGGATGACAAGTTATTTCATGATGCATAGGAGAATATGGGAAAACCCACATCTCAGCATAGGCAGAGGAGGTCACCTGAGAGGTACACTGGATACATTTTTCTTATGAGAGGATGTGTTGAGATAGAGTCATATTCCTTTGAGGAAGCAGTGCAGTAGCCAGTTTGGGTTGATGCCATGGTGGAGCAGTATGACTCCATAGTTCGTAACTGTGTTTGGGATGTGGTCTCGAGACTAGAGGACAAGTTAGTGGTGAGCTCTGGATGGCTTTAAAAGGTAAAACAAGCTGCAGATGATAGTGTGAAGAAGCATAAGGCCAGGTTTGTGGCCCCTGGATTTTCATAGGTAGAGGGGATTGACTATGATGAGACCTTTGATCCCATTGCAAGGTACTCATTGATCAAATCTATATTGGCACTATTAGCGCATATGGGTTGGAAGATACATTAGATGTATGTAAATAAAACCTTCCTTAATGGCATGATTGAGGAAGAGGCATACATAGAGAAACTTGAAGGTTTTGAGACTTTCACCATGAGTCACATGTGTGCCAGCTGAAGAGGGCATTGTATGGGCTGAAGCAAGCACCCCATGCTTGGTACAACAGGATTGATAACTACTTCACCGGGTTAGGGTTCATCAAGAGTGAAGTTGATGTGAACCTGTACCACATTTTGGTAGAAGGTAAATTGTTGATCATTGTGTTATATGTCGATGATTTGTTTTTGACGGGTGATGGTTAGTTGATCAAGTCTTGCAAGAAGGACCATGCAAGAGAGTTTGAGATGAAAGACATGGGGCTCATGCATTACTTTATGGGCATGGAAGTATGGCAAGATGATGGGGAATTATTTGTGTCTCAGGGAAAGTATGCCAACGAGATACTCAGGAGATTTCGCATGGAGAGAAATAAACACATAGAGACTCCTCTAGCAGTTAACTAGAGGAAGGAAGATGCTACTTTAGGGGAAGTAGTGGAAGCTATTGTTTACAGGTAGCTTGTCAGTTCGCTCATGTATTTGGTGAACACATGACTAGATATGTGCTATGCAATTAACCAACTTAGTCAAGTGATGGTTAGGCCTACCAAGCTGTATTCGAAGGAAACAAAGCATGTGTTGAGAGACCTCAAGGGCATTACTCAGTATATATTGTGGTATGGATGGATAGAGGGAGTGAAGCTTTAAGGCTTCATCGATGCAGATTGGGCAGGTAGTCCATCTAACAGAAAGAGCACACCAGGAGGGATCTTTAGTATTGGGTCAACAACAATTTCTTGGTACAACAACACATAGATCGGTTGCACTCACTTCAGCATAGGTAGAGTATATGGCTACAAGTTAGGCAACATGTGATGCCATCTAGATGAGGAGGATTTTGATTGGTTTGTTTGGTCACTAGATGGATCCAACTGTGATTTAATTCGATAATCAGAGTTGTATCAAACTCTCTGAAAACCCATTTTTTCATGATCGGTCCAATCATATTGATATCCGATATCATCATCTCAGAGATTGTGTATTGAGGCAAATTATGTTGTTGGAGTACATTCCCACGGAGGAGCAAGATGCTGACATTTTGGCAAAGGCATTGTCAATATGTAAATTCAATTTTCACAGAGATAGGATTGGGGTAGATGATAGTACCTTTCTTGTTGAGAGGGAGTGTTGAGAAATGGAAACAAGAAATTCCAGTTTAATGTGTCCTTGAGTTAAACTGTGAATTAAAATCAAATTCTATTCTCATAGAAACTTGTAAATAGTTAATTAAGTTTAATTGACTTAATTATCTTAGGAATTTCGAGTTGGAAGTATTTCTGTAGTCATGTATATGTTCTCCCTAAAATTTGGGGGTCCAAGATGAGTTTATTTGTGTTGTAATTAGATAACTCAGTTTGACTAAGTTATAGAAAATTAAACTATTTCTAACTATTGAAGGAACTAGTAGAGGTCTAGTATTGAGTTGGTGCACTGGTGCATCCTTAGTGCTACTCCAGCTAACTGAATATTCCTTCATAAGAAAATCATGCATGTCAATTGAGAGAAATACCCAATTGAGACTAGAGTGCAGGGACAATGTACTATCAGTTGTAGAATGATCCGAGTTGTACAGATCATGCATGCAATCAAAATAGGACCTAGTTTTGGATTGCACAATTATGGAAGAAGGAATTCCCAATTAAATATGGGATATTCCTCACAAGAATTGTGTAATAAAATTGGCTAAATGTTGGTCAGTGCAGCCTTTTGAGGCAGAGACTTGATCATACTTGTGCGGAAGTGTTCTTGTGAGAACAAGCTTTGTATTATCACTAAGATATCTGATTAATGCAATATATAGTCGAGGTTTTGAGCAGTAGATTTCCCTAGAGAAACAATTGTGTTATGTGTCTTTGATTATCTTCCTCTTGTCAATTATTACTTTCATCGATCATTGGTTTCCACTGTTTAAAGAGTAGAGTAGATTATTGTCTTGTATTTTAGTACATTACATGACTTGTGAATCTATAGGAAAATCTACAGCTGCATCAAAGTTGTGAAGCTACAAGGTTGAAGCTATGAAGATACCTCTAGATCGAAGCTGTGAAGATGCTAGGTTGAATTTGTTGAAGCTTCATCGAGGTCAAATATGTGAAGTTGCTAGGTCAAAGTTGCTGAAGCTGCATCAAGGTCGAAGTTGTGAAGTTTCTAGGTCGAAGTTGTTGAAGGTGCTAGGTCAAAGTTGTAGAAATTGTTGTTGGGGTCAAAGTTGTTGGAAGGTCAAAGTTTGTTGCTAGAAATAAAGCTCATCAAGAAGGAAGGATTCCTTTGTCTTGGAGGGCGTTGATCAAGGGTCATAGGTCTTGGAATTTGTCAATTGAATTTCTATAAGAAGAGAAGGATTATGATGAGTTTTCCTCTCAGTTGGAGATGTTTTGGCCCTGGTTGATCACATATATCTTGTTTCCTATTGTCTCATTGTTATTTATGATTTGGTAGCTGTTTGATGATAGAGAAAACTAATACTAATAAAGGAAAGAAGAAGTTAATCTAGTAAAGTAAAAATAAATCACAAGAAGTTATCGAAGTAAGAGAACTCACCTACACTTATTTCTCCCTAGATTTCTCAACATGGTATCAGAGCTAAGGTGACTACATCAAGGAAGGGAAACACGAAGAAGGATTACTATAGGGATCAAGTATAAAGAGATCATCTTGGAAATTTCAAGAACGTTAATCATCAAGAAGGACTAACCATCTCATCATATTGAAAGGGAATAATTAAGAGCATTATAGAAAACCTCAAAACCCTGGCTCATTCAAAGAAAGGTTCCACACTTGAAGCGGTCTTGGGAAATCCACATATTCTACAATCATTATCATGAGGAAGGAAGAGAAAAACACTTTTGGGCCTATTTTTATGGGTATATTCTCCACACGTGTGAAGTATTAAGACATCCTTTTGCAACATCAAGTACCGAATTGTAGCCACCATCAAGGATCAAGTTCTATCCCAACAACGGTGTCCTTTGCAAGCCGAAATAACAAGAAAAAGAAGTCAAGTCAAGTGAAGTAGAAAGGAGGAAATTTTTTCCATATCCTAGCCACACGTGTGAACTGGGGTTATTATATAAAAGGCCGAAATTGCAGAATTGCTACATCAAGTTGGAATTCTGAAGAAGGGTTGATATTTGAGGTTGTGAAACAAGTTTAACTAGCATTATCTTGAAGGAAGAAAATCAGGAAAAAGCATTGTCTTCATCATCAAGGAATCAATGTGATCTCCCTTTGAGCCAAAGATCACCTTTTAGGAAAGTCACCTTCACCAAGAAGACATCTACATCATCATCAAAATAAAGAAGGCATCAAGTTGAATATTTTATCATATAGGAGTACCTTCACTTGAAAAGTAAGTTTTTTTATTTCTATATTTGAATATGTCAAAATGAATTCATATTGCAAGGAGAGCTACAAATCGGTTGGGTGTAAAACTTGCTTGCATGGAAGAAGAGGATACATTTGATCCTCATAGAAAATGAAGTCGTTGGTCATGTTAAGGGTTTAATTGTCAAACCATTGAAAGAAGAAGCTCAAGCTCTACAAGATGAAGATATCAAAAGAAGAAGGAATAGCCTGATACTTTATGAGGGTGTCATAACTACGAGACCAACTGCAAGAATTGGGAGAAATAATGTATGACAAGGAAATGACTAACATAGTTCTCAATGCACTACCAGAGGAATGGGGCAACTTCACATCAAGAATTTATGGGAAGAAGGAAGATACTCCATTTAATGAACTATGGTCATTGTGAAAAATTGAAGAAACTAGGCCGAAGGAAAAAATTGATGTAGGATCAAGCAAGCAAGCTCAAGCATTTTCTGCCATGGCTAGAAGGAAAGGGAAGTTTGGGAATTTTGGTCCTCAGCAAAAGAAGAAGAACATGTTGAAGGTTCAATACTATGGTTGTCATGAATATGGGAACTTCAAGAGAGGTTGTCCAAAGGTCAACAAGGACAACAACAAAAGAGGAAGGGAAGAAGCCCATATCACTAAAGAAGTGGAAGAAACTAAAAAGAAGAAATCCAAGAAGGAGGGAGTAAAAGATCTCTACTATGATTGAGATAGTCTTTCCCACCTAGCTCTTTTCAAGTTTCTATTTCAAGTTTTCTATTGTAAAGTATAACTATCATGGTAGGAACCATTAGAAGCATGATATGATGCATCATGTTAGGAGATGTCATCATAGAATCATATGATTGAAAGCAAGAGTTCGTGACATCATCATAAAGAAGCATGAAATATAGACGAAATAGAAGTTTATGGCTGTCACCTATAAAAGGATGTAGCTCTTGGTAACCTCATTAGAAGCATAAGTAGTACTTATGGGAAAAATAAAGTCATCTAGTATAGATATCATTATACATCATTCAAAAGGAGAATTTGAAGGATGAGGATGATCAAGATCCTCCATTGGAATATTCATTGGAAGGTTCATCGAGAAGCAAATGTCTCGCCAAAAATTTCAACTTGTATGGGATTCATGGGATGATGGTATGATGTCAAAAGAAGTGAAGCAAGTCAAGGGATTTAAGTTATTTAAATTAAGGAAGCTTCTGAAGGAAGTCTAGATGACCAAAATAAAGAAATGAGGTATGTATGCTTGTACTTGATAAAATAGATTCATGTCATATGGTTTTAGATATCATGAATGAGTGCTCTACCTCAAGAGCATGATCAAAAGAAAGGATCCCCCCCTGTGAAAAGATTCATGAAGGCACGGTTCACACACTGACTAGATGAAATAAACATAATATGTCCTCATATGAAATATGAGGTGGTTGACCAAGTTGAAGGAACTATGATTGGAAGTTCTTGGGAGGAAATGTGTGAATAAAGAAAGGAATATATCATGAAAAATGCAACTATGGAGAAGGAAAACAACATCGAAGGACTAGGATATTTGACTATTACATCTCCATGAGAAAGATATGAAGATCTTGATAAAGTTTGAAAAAGAAAGAAAACCTTGACGTTGTATATATTTTTGGAGATGTTTCAATATATATGCAGGATGTTAATGCAAACAAGGAGATGTCATGATGACATACCATCACGGAGGTATTTTTGATTTAATGTTCATTTTCTATTTTTGAACAATATCTAGATGGGATAATGCAGGGCTACCAAAGGAAGAGCTATAAATGTCATATACAACTAACATTCATGTGGTAGGCTGAAAGATCCTGAAGAAAACATGATGCGAAGGAGGTAGCAAGGCATGAAGGAAAGACCAATATGGACGAATGGATCACTTTCAAATGAAAGAAAGGATGACATAACTGAAACAATTCATGTATGAAAGTAATGGATGGTCGATGCCCTACAAAGAAGTCCGAAAAATATGAAGACTCTTGAATAAAGAAAAATAAGTTCATGACATCAAAAGGAGGTGCTCTTAAAGCAACTGGTTGTCCCATGATATCCACCTAAAGAGATGTTAGAAGCAAGTCCCTAGTCAAGAGGGAGCTTGGAAAAGTCCTTGATTAAGAGGGATCTTAGGTACATTCCTTTTATGGATTTGGTTGGTCATCCCTGGTTAAGAGGGAGTGAAAGATATGGTTCTCTACTTCATGTGTCATGCACTAGACCAAGACTAACAACTGTAAGTCTTATTGAAGGCCATGTGAGAGATAGACACATCATTCTTATCTTCACCTAGGAAGATAGCATGGAGGATTGGGTAAGCATTTGGAATATGATACTATTTAAGGATGTGGTAGGGAATCCAATATAAGAGAAGTAGAGGATCAATATTCTTTGAGGACTAGGAATCCAAGATAAGAATAGTCTTGGTGGAACATACTTTGAGAGAACCTGGGTGGGGTATGTTCTGAGAGAGATAATTATGAGGGTGTCTATAAATCATTAGTCTCGCCAACATTATGCTATGATCTTGTGGAGACATAGAGATCTTAGTCAAGTCCTTGCTATGTGACAATGTTGGATGATTTGATGCTATACAGATGGGTTACCAATCCAACTCTTACTATGAGAATTATTCATATTGAGAATGTCCAAGTACCTTGTATGGATTATGAATACCTCCCTAGTTAAGAGGGAGTGCTAAAATATGTAACTAGGTTAGGTATTCCTAATGACATATGTACTCGTGATCTTATGTTTTTAATCAAAAGAGCAAAATAAATTTATTATTTTTATTCTTGAGGCATGGGTTTCATGGTCAAGGGAAATTTATTTTTAGGTCAAGCATCCATTAAGTTCTCCTAGGATTGTTATAAAGTTAATTGAGTCATTGGCGTGTATTGAAGACCCATTTGGGCATGTTATGTATTGTAAAGAAATATTTATTTAGTCAAAATGCCCTCTAAGACCTTGCCATGGAAAAAATATCAAGTTGGCCTACATGAAGGACAAGTTGACCTAAAGAGAGAAATTCATACCCCTCACAAGCCTATAAATAATAAGGAATTCAACCTCATTTGGACACTCACTCAATAAATTTAGATCTCCTCAAGATAGAAGCTTGAAAAGGAAGAAGAATAAGAAGAAGATCAAGATCGAAGTTTTTGGGCCTCTCTCTCTCTCTCTCTCTGTCTCTGTCTCTCGTTAGGGTTTCTACAGTTTCTGGACTATATGAAATTCTAAAACTATATCAAAGATGTGAAGTTGCAAGGTTGAAGCTGTGAATATGCCTCTAGATCGAAGCTAAGAAGCTGCCAGGTTGAAGCTGCTGAAGCTACATCAAGGTCGAAGTTGTGAAACTGCTAGGTCGAAGTTTCTGAAGCTGCTAGGTCGAAGCTGCTGAAGTTGCATCAAGGTTGAAGCTGTGAAGCTTCTATGTCAAAGTGACTGAAGCTGCTAGGTCCAAGTTGCAGAAATTGTTACTGGGGTTGAAGTTGCTGGAAGGTCAAAGTTGGTTTCTGGAAAGAAATATCATCAAGAAGGAAGGATGACTTGGTCTTGGAGGGTTTTGGTCAAGGGTCATAGGTATTTGAATTCATCAATTTAAGTTCTATACGAAGAGAAGGATTATGATTGGTTTTCCTCTCACTTGGAGAGGTTTTGGCACTGGTTGATCACCTATATCTTGTGTCCTATTGTATCATTTTTCTTTATGATTTGGTAGTTGTTAGATGATAGATATCACAAATAATAATAAAGGAAAGAATAAGTTAATATAGTAAAGTAAAAATACATCACAAGTAGTTATAAAAGTAAGAGAAATCACCTACACTTGTTGTCCCCTAGATTCCTCAACACGATACAATTATAATAAAACGATACCATGAGAGGTTCTAACCTACATTACAATATAATAATATAAATGTAATCACTCAATATTTATGGGTTAATAAGAATTTTTAAGGTTAACATGTGGCTTATATAGGGCTTAACATTCCCCTCTTCTTCAAAGAAGTGTTGTACTCAACAATTGACTATATGTGGGTGTTTCTACATGAATAACTCATATTCCCATGTCACTTCTTCCACTAGTAGGTTCTTCCATTTGCTAAGATAGTCAATAATTGTTTGTTTTATCAACTACTTAGTCCTTGTTTCCTAGATTGTTTTTGGTTCTAGTATTTTTTACTCTTCTTCATTAATCTATGGTAGAATTGGTTGGATTGGGATCTTGTCTTCGATTACCTTCTTTAAGAAATAAACATGTTGTAGTGGCCAATCTAGGGTGCTATATTAGACTAGATTTATTATCGACCAAGGTAAGTAAACTTCGAGGCATGTGTTTAAAGTCTATAGACATAAAGGATTCCTAACTAAGTGTTTATTGTGATAGGCTATAGTACTCCTTTACAGGAGGTTAAGATATGTTTCCTCTCACCTTAACACTCAGTTCACCTAATTTATCTAACTGTCCTAAAGGTACAGCGTATTACTAGACTGAGATTTTAATCCTCTTACAAGGATGCTATGCACAAAAGCTTTGTCTAGTAAACACTTAAGCATTCATGAAAAATCAAAAGCACATTGAATTTTAAATGCATAAAAACAGTCTATGGATATGCTTTAAAATATAACGATGGATCAGATCTTTTACAAGATATGGTTCGATGATCTAACGATAAAATCTTCAAGCTATCACCATAAATACCATTTGTGAGAATTTATAATCAAATCGAAAAAGTCATAAACATGGAAATAACACTAAACACTATGCATTCTATTCAAATTCAAAAACTGCTAAGGAAATGAAATTAACAGTATACCAATCCACGCAGGGCCCGTCCACGTTTCAATGGCACACTGAAGTAAACTCAAGCAACAAGAGTATTAACGCATAAACACTGCTGGAGTAAAACCGTGACTATATTTAAGTGCTGAAGGTTGCAATCACATACAAAATTTCTGTTCTCAAACAATACACAGAGATAATAATCGTAACTGTTCTTGAAAACAAAATAATACGCAGTCTTTATCTGCCTGTCCCTGTCTGAATCGAATGTACATTCATTAAGTAGATGTTTCTGCTTTTACAATGGAGTGATTTTTGGTCATTTCTAATCTAAAACAATTTCCAAAAAAAACAAAACGAAACCGGTTTGGGAAACCATGGCTTTTTACTGCCTTTGTAACCAAAAGGCTGGGGTTTGACCAGTCATTGACCGCATAGCCAGGACCTTTTGATTTGCTGTAGAATTGATTTTTCACCATGCATGTACATTCTGGATCTCGTTCCTATCCATTGCTTTGGCTTGCCTGTCATGCCATGTGTCAGATGATAAACCATTTACAGGATGTAATGACTTCCTGTAATCTTTTTGTTGAAAATTCCTAATTTCTAACATTAAAATTCATAAATTAACTTTAATGTAAACTAAAAACTATAATGCTATTAATTAATCAATTTCAATGGATATAAGGGGTCTATGGAGGAAAAAGCTAGACAAATGATGGTGTTTCTAGAAGAAAAAGATGGTAATGGAATGGTACCAACATCTCCCCCAAGATCAATGACTTAGCATGTCCTCATGCTAATCCTGATGTGCTGCCTCTATACTCTGTTCCTGCCTGTACCTCTGTTGCTTTTAACAATGCATCTATGTTCTTCTTAGCTTGGGCATCTTTCTGAATGTGGAGCTCATGCTTCAAATTATTGTATTTCTCCTTGAGGGCTTTCTTTTGAGTATACCATTTGGTTTCCCACTTGCAAATGTCAGTTTGTTCAGCCTTGAGCTCTTTTATTTGCTCCTTAAGCTTCTCGTTCTTCTGCTAGGTTTTCTTACTCTGAGTTTTCAACATCTCTTTCTCCCTATTGATGACTTTCTCCAGCATGTTGGCCTCCATCAGTTCTTCTTTTAACTTTTCAATTTGTTTTTCCAACCTCCTTTGTTTCTTGATTGCAGGTGGTGACTCTTTTCCTTACCTATTGTTGCTCTCAACCTCCATTTCGGCTTCTGGTCTAGGCTGTGAGTGAGCACTGCTCTCGATGTCCATCGGTGCATGTGCATTTGATTCTGGTTGATCTTCTTGTGGTTGGGTCTTTTGTGCTCTCCTCGATCTTCTTGTATATGTAGTGAAAATTTTACCTTGCTCCATTTTCTGGGCAGCCTCTTGCCTCATCTTTCTCGTCCTCACACTACTGCTAGGTGGAGGGACATTGCTTGATTTGCACACAGGTATCTCTTCATCAATGTCAAGCATAAATCCTGAGTGCTCTTGCTGTTCTTGCTCATCCTCTCCATCTTTGATTTGATTGGCAACCAGAAATTCCTTCCATGTCTTTCCCCTTTTCTGCACTTCAAATTCAATGAGAATTTTAATTAACCCGAAATGATACAAGATTTTGTCCTCATTACCCTTTTGCTTTTGGATAGTTTTTGACATCTTGGTCAAGCTCTGCAAGAGGAAATATGGTAAACTAATGGTGCACTACCCTTTTAAATGTAACAGGAGTTTGATGTGGTATAAATATAATATGCTGTAACGACCCTCACATGTAACAAATTTTTGAATGATATACACCATTTCATCCCATGGATGCATCAGCCAGCTCCTAGGGACACCCTTCTTCCAGTTAACAGATGAAACCCTCGACCTGGACATGAATTGGGTCCATGATTTTTCCTTGAATTGTTTTGTTCTGAAGTACTTTTCTCCTTCTGGGCTGATCCCTAAGGACTGTGCTATGGCGTCTTCTGAGATCCTAAATAAGAAGTTGCCTATCAATGCTTTCTCTCCATTAAATGTAAAGGCAAACTGTTTAGTTACTTCCTCATTGCTCCCATTAAACTTCTCCAAGAAGGGTAGCCATTGTTTTTCTCTTAAAATTACAATACAGTCATCATGGTACTGAGAACTATCAAATATGTTTGGCTCTACTCTATTAGTCATTTTGACAGAGAAACTCCTGCTCTAACCCTCTTCGTTTATGCTTGATAATTTAACAAGGGTAGTTTGGTTTGTTACCTTTGTTTTTTCTCTCCACACAACCGACCTGGTAGCACTCTCTGTTCTTCGAGATCAACTTCTTCTTGAATTATGGCGGAGGTGGAAACTTGTGAGCCCAATTATTGTGCCTTCCTTTCGTAGCACTTGCTGTTCTCGGCCTTTGTTTTTGAAATCACAACGGTTGAATTGCTAGTATGGAATGCCATTTTTACAACTGAGAATGAAATGGAATTTTAACAACCGACTTGACCCAATTCACTATAATAATAACAGACCGTATTCATATTTCAATGATAGAGGAGTAGCTGTACTGGGTTGTATGAGTACCATCATGAGAACGCCGTAAGCATGTATGGAGTACTGGAGTATAATAACAGATAGTTGTTTGCATGAGTCGACTTGGTCGAATGATCATGTTATAACTTGGCTGATTAAAAAACAATGAATGAAATCATGTAACATTTGGCTTTCCAATAGTTCACCACTTGTCCCTTGCTCATTGGTACTTGGCCGAATAGGGAGATGTTAGACCGATAGTAAGGTTTGATGCCTGATGAGGAGCTAATAACAAGGTTGGGAGGGTGGTATAATGGAAGATTTAAGAAAAAATCGTAGGAGGAGTATGGGATAGGCTATAGTGTTGGGAAATGATAGGAATTAGGAATATGACAAGGGTGATGGATATATAGGTGTTTTCGAAATTGATCATAAGCAGTCATAGTCATCACATTTAACACTAAAATAATCTAAGAATTTAAATGTTAAAAATAAAAATTACAACAATACATTACACTTTTATTGGTTGATCAAGAGTTGAGTTGGCATGCATAGGTAGGACTGGTCTTTCTTCTTCAGATATGACTAATCTTTGTTGTCCATAACAGGTCCCTCTGAGATGAATTTGGATACAACAGGTCCCTCTGAGATCTAGAGAATGTTTGTGCAGCTTCTTTGAAATCTGGAAAAGAACTATATGTGTGCAGCTTCCTTGATCTTTGGTGTTTGATGGAGCCTCGGTGACAAGCAACCTTTGAATCTATGTTGAAACTTTGTTGAAGCTTTGCTGAAGTAGCTAGCTTGAGATAGCAGTCTCTAATAGGTCCCTTTGATGTTTGTTGAACATGTCCCTTTAATGTTGGTTCTGGTAACATAGACTTCTGAACAGGTCCCATTGCATAGTGCTTAAATAGGTCCCTCTGATTAGAACAAAGACAAAAACAACTTCTTTATTGAAATACTAAAGTGCTGAAACAAACTCTTTGAGAATTTACAATGAGGAGATGAGATAAGAAAAACAAAAATGCTGTTGCTTCTCCCCCACGAAAGCTTTGAATTGTCCTCAAGTCATTATTGAATCGATGAATCAACAGGAAACAAAAAGATCAAGGAATTATTACCAGCCAAAGAATTGGTTTTCAAGTAAGAATTCTGGGTTAGAGTGTGCTAGAATCTGGTTTTCACATCTAAACCATTATTATTTTGTTTATATATTATATATATATATATATATATATTTAATTTTTTTTTTTTAAATTTTATTTTATTTTAAATTTCTAAGTTGAAATGAAATGAACTAAGGTAGAGATACTACAGCTGAAGGATGCAATATCTCAACCTCCCTTTGCTGAGATACATTTTGAAGAAAATCCTCCTTGGTGATGGGCTTATGATAGAGTTTCAACCTATGGCCATTGACAAGAAAGGGGTGACCTTCTGCATCAATGGTAATAAGCTTGAATGACCCATTCTCATAAACTTGAACTATTTCATATGGGCCCATCCAATGTGTGGTAAATTTGGCTTTATGATCTCTGAATTTAGATTCAAAGAGTAAAGCCCAGTCTCCTTCTTTGAACTGTTTCTTTTTGATATGTGCATCATGACACTGCTTCCTTTGTTTATGCATGAGGAGTGTTGTCTCCTCTGCTTGCTACCTCATTTCATCCAGCTGGTTCAACTGCTGAATTCTTTCTTGTTGTGCTTCATTAAGATCAATTCCTAAATTTGCAACCATCTTAAAAGTATGTATTTGAAACTCAATAGGAAGCATTACCTCTTTGCCATACACCAACTGATATGGTGTAAATCCTGTAGTATCCTTCCACGTGATTCTATAAGCCCAGAGTGCATCTTTGAGCTTTTCCTCCCAATTCTTTCTGTTCATTGCTACAGTCTTAGTGATAATTCCTTCCAATGTTTTATTTGTGGATTCCACCTGGCCATTGGCCTGTGGGTGGTAAGGTGTACTTCTTTTGTGCTTGATTTGATATTTTTCTGTGATGTCCTTAACTAACTTTGAAGCAAACTGAGTACCTTGATCTGTTACTATCTCCCTTGGTACTCCATACCTTACAAAAATTTCTTCAAAAAGGAAGTTTACCACCGTTTGTTTAGTTTCCCGGACTGGTGCTTTGGCTTCAGCCCATTTTGTCACGTAATCAGTACATACTAGGATGTAATTCTTACCTTTGGAAGTTGGATTGATGGGTCCTATGAAATCTAGAGCCCATTTTTCAAATGGCTCTAGGCGTACTTGAGGCTGAAGTGGCATCTCATCTATAGCTGTTGGCCTACCCATTCTTTGACAGCTATCACAACTCTTCACGTACTTCTTGGAATCCTTAAAAATAGATGGCCAGTAGTATCCAAGACTAAGAATCTTGAATGCTGTTCGTTTAGCTGCAAAATGCCCACCACACGGTTCATCATGGAAAGATTTTAAAATATCAATTATTTCATCATTTCTTACACATCGTCTAGTAATCATATCATAACCAGTGTAAAATAAATTGCCATTAACCCATGAGTATCGAGCATTTTGTTTGATTAGCCTCTTCTTTTCCTTTGGAGTAAAATATGGAGGTGTTCTTCCTGTGGACGAATAATTGGCCAAGTCAGCATACCAAGGATTCACTATTGAAATTGAAAATAAATTTTCATCTGGAAAAGAATCTTCAACCGGAACAACCTCACCTTGATTTTGCAGTCTAGAAAGAAAATCTGCCACCTGATTCTCCTTACCTGGTCTATCTAACACTGTGATGTTAAATTCCTGTAACAATAACAACCATCTGGTAACTCTGCCACTAGTTACTGGTTTATTCATCAAATGCTTAATGGCAGAATGGTCAGTATGTACAAAAACCTCATAACCAGTTATATAATGTCGGAATTTATTCACAGCATGTATGACTGTAAGCATTTCTTTTTCTATGATTGTGTAGTTTAATTCTGCAGGTGTTAGATTTTTGCTAATGAAATAGATGGCATAATGACAAGACTCCTCTTTTTGGCCTAATGAGGCACGTACTGTAGTATCAGATGCATCTGTAAAGATGTGAAATGGTAGGTTCTGGTTAGGTCCTTTTAAGACTGGTGTGGTTGATAACTTTTCTTTGAGTGTTTCAAATGCTTGCTGTCAATTATCATTCCAGTTGAAAGGTACATCTTTGGCTAGAAGCTTAAACAAAGGTAAAGCTATTCTACTAAAATGTTCAATAAACCTTCTGTAATAGCTTGCATACCCAAGAAAAATTCTTACCTCTTTTTGAGTCTTCAGAATTGGAAAATCGACAATGATCTAGATTTTTGATGGATCAACTTTAATGCCTTGAGAAGAAATATAGTGTCCTAATACTATCCCTTCATTTAACATCATAAAACACTTTTCGTTGCTCAGGGACATATTAGCTTCAGTACATCTCTTCAAAACTTTTTCAAGATTCGTTAATGCATGCTCGAAAGAATCACCATATACTGAAAAATCATCCATATAAACTTCGACACAATCATGAACTAAATCAGCCAAAATAGCTAATACAGCTCTCTGAAATGTAGCTGGAGCATTGCAAAGTCCAAATGGCAAAACATTATAAGCATAGGTGCCCCAAGGACAAGTAAAAATGGTTTTGTCTTGGTCCTCTAAGGCTATCCTGATCTGGTTGTAGCCACTGAAACCATCAAGAAAAGAGAATGATGATTTCCCAGCTAATGTGTCTAGCACTTGGTCAATAAATGGTAGTGGGAAATAATATTTGAGGGTTGCTTTGTTCAATTGTCTGTAGTCAACACAAATCCTCTACTTACCATTTTCTTGGGCACTACTACCAATGGGGATACCCACTGACTGTCAGAGATAGGATAGATAAAATTGACTTTCAACAGTTTTTGTAATTCCACTCTAACAATATCCTGAAGCATGGGGTTCATTCGTTTCTGTGGTTGCCTCACTGGTTTGATATTACTATCGGTATAAATATGGTGAGTGCATGTTTCAGGGTGGATTCCGTGCATATCGGTGTAGTCCCAAGCAAATACTTTCTGGTATTTTCTCAATAATTGAATCAATTTCTCTTCCTGAAATGAGTCTAGGTGAGTGCCAATATTCAAAGTTTTTCCTGGACTAATCTCTATGGTCTTACTCTGTGTGTTTGTGATGGATTGGATAGGAAAAATGTTGTGAAATGTTGTTTGCAAAGAATGAATGGTGCATGTTTCTTGAAAAGTTTGTGCCAAAAGTTCATCTGCAGCATGGTATTGGTCATTCCTCAATTCTTCGGAAACATCAGGTTGAGAGAGGAACAATTCCACCAAATCATCATTATTATGTTCTTGAAAATCATAGATTTGGTTGATGCTGAAAACAGATTGAACTTCTGCCTTATCATTGTATTT
>APFE031146539.1:625199-674147 GCA_000404065.3 Pinus taeda
TTTGTTTGTTTTTGTTGATTTAATTTTTTTTTATGTTTTGATTTTTTTCAAAATCCTCTAACTACGCCTCCCCGACAACAGGGCCAAAATGTAGTGGCCAATCTAGGGTGCTAGATTAGACTAGATTTATTATCGATCAAGGTAAGTAAACTTCGAGGCATGTGTCTAAAGTCTATAAACATAAAATATTCCTAACTAGTCTAAAGTCTATAAACATAAAATATTCCTGACTAAGTGTTTATTGTGATAGGCTACAGTACTCCTTTACAGGAGGTTAAGATATGTTTCCTCTCACCTTAACACTCAGTTCACCTAATTTATCTAACTGTCCTAAAGGTACAACGTATTACTAGACTGAGATTTTAATCCTCTTACAAGGATGCTATGCACAAAAGCTCTATCTAGTTAACACTTAAGCATTCATGAAAAATCAAAAGCACACTGAATTTTAAATGCATAAAAACAGAGTCTATGGAGATGCTTTAAAATATAACGATGGATCAGATATTTTACAAGATATGGTTCGATGATCTAATGATAAAATCTTCAAGCTATAAGCATGAATACCATTTGTGAGAATTTTTAATCAAATCGACAAAGTCATAAACATGGAAATAACACTAAACACTATGCATTCTATTCAAATTCAAAAACTGCTAAGGAAATGAAATTAACAGTATACCAATCCACGCAGGGCCCGTCCACGTTTCAATGGCACACTGAAGTAAACTCAAGCAACGAGAGTATTAACGCATAAACACTACTGGAGTAAAACCGTGACTATATTTAAGTGCTGAAGATTGCAATCACATACAAGAGTTTTGTTCTCAAACAATACACAGAGATAATAATCGTAACTGTTCTTGAAAACAAAATAATACGCAGTATTTATCTGCCTGTCCCTATCTGAATCGAATGTACATTCATTAAGCAGATGTTTTTGCTTTTAAAATGGAGTGATTTTTGGTCGTTTCTAATCTAAACTGATTTCCAAAAAAAACAAAACGAAACCGGTTTGGGGAACAACGGATTTTTATTGCCTTTGTAACCAAAAGGCTGGGGTTTGACCAGTTGTTGACCACATAACCAGGAGCTTTTGATTTGCTGTAGAATTGATTTTTCACCATGCATGTACATTTCGGATCTCGTTCCTATCCATTGCTTTGGCTTGCCTGTCATGCCACGTGTCAGATGATAAACCATTTACAAGATGTTATGACTTCCTGTAATCTTTTTGTTGAAAATTCCTGATTTCTAGCATAAAAATTCATAAATTAACTTTAATGTAAACTAACAACTATAATGCTATTAATTAATCAATTTCGGTGGATATAAGGGGTCTATGGAGGAAAAAGCTAGACAAATGATGGTGTTTCTAGAAGAAAAAGATGGTAATGGAATGGTACCAACACATGTAATACTAGATGTATACGTGAAAATAGAAGAAACTCTAATTTGTAGGCCATACTTCTAATCCTTTGCAACACCTTATAAGGGACATAATACCTTGGTGCTAGTTTATTGTCCTGTTAACAATGCTGGATATCACCGAAATACAAGGGTCTTCCCACTAATGAGGTCCCAATTAGACCTCACACCATTTGGTGTAGGAGTCCTATTCGGAATACAACCAAACTATCTTTAACTTAAAGATATGACTTGGATTAAGCAGGTAGCATGAGAGAGAAGCACACATGTGCTTTTGAATGAGCAAGACAACGTGCCTTGTGAATGTTCAAATGCATATGTATTAAGGTTCTTTCATTGCAAAGGGGAAATAAAGTGAGCCTAGAATATAGAAGTAACAATACTACCCTAATCGAGACACACACACAGAGGAGAAAAACTCATCTAACATCAAGAAAAATATTTCACATATATGCAACGATCGTTACAAACATCACAACAAATTCCCAATAAGTAAAGGACCAAATTCACCAAAATAATTCAATTAATTTAGTACATGTGAAAGCGAACATGAATCATAAAAATTCAAAGAATAGTCTTAAAACATCCACAATCCATGTATGAAAGTGTGTTGGTGGAAAGGCTTCAAGTATCAAGCAAAAGTTCCAAGATACATAAGTACAATGATCATCTCTAGCTCCAATAGTGGAGCATTAGAGCCACTACTTGGTCCCTAAAAGTACTAACTCTATCTCTCTAATTCCTTGTGGGAGAAGCCAAGGTTAAAAGTATTTTGCATGAGTAATGAGGATCCTTTTATAACTTGAGGCATGACCTTTCACATCCTCATGAATATGTACTTTCCAACTCCTAATGACCTTTGGACTTCTACAAACTTTGGACTTCACAATGAATTTTGGAATTACATATGACTGTTGGGCTGCAACTCTTGGGCTACAAGTAACAGTGATGGTTCTGCCTTTTGTCATGGTTTAGCTGGAAAGAGACCACTAGGGTTTTCAAGCCAGAATTCTATGGAGTTAGAAGAAGCTTGGTTTCTTGATGGAAGTAAGGGAAATTTGCTCTAAGGAAGAGCTACTCAACTGCAATAATGGAAAAGACCAAAATTCAATGCTAAATCACACCATTTCCTAATAAACTGCCAAGAAACTATGCTTTGCAATAATGCTAAATTATCATGAACCAAATGCTACTATCTAAGCATGGAAGTAAGAAGCATCAAACATCACTAATGTGAAAGTAAAGGGACTGAAATAAATCTGTTTTTGTTTTTTCATGAAAAATCAAGTATGAAAACTAATATCTTTTGGTGATGTTGCAGGTGAATTAAGGATGTTGGAGGATGGATGGAAGGTTTAGGAGATGGTTGGATGGTGTGTGAGACCCTTGGTAGGCTTTTGGTGACTTCCTAGAGGTTTTCCCTCAATTCGGCCTCAAAACAGGGCATTTCAGGAAAACCTACAAGATGTACTAGAAACCTATAGGATTCCATGTAAACCTATAGGATACAACCGAGAGAAAAATGAAAGGTGTTGGAGGTGATGGAAGGCTTAGGGAAGGTGGTAGATGGGTGTAATGAAGTGAGGAAAGGTCTAGGATCACTCTGAAATCAACAACAAAGATATAGGATGGTTGGATTCGCTCAATGTGCTTGGAAGAATTTCTATGAAAAATGATAAAAACTAGTGAAGGTGATGGTGAAAACAAGGAATGACTATGGTGGATGGAGTGGAAGGCGGTTGCTGGCTATGAAGCCTTTATCTCCTCCTGAAGCACCTGCTCTGCATAAAACATGTATAATTCCCAAAAAGCTATGAAAATAAGAAGCATTCTCATAAGCTAGAAAAATAGAATTAATGAATGAACTGCCTACATTATGCATGAGGAAAGTTGCTGAAAGGAATGAAAAAATGGATGAGATCTATAGCAAGAGTGACGATAGAAGAGATGGCAGTGGAATCCTACTTTGAAAAATTGATCAAATGCTAACTTAAATATAGTAACCTTTAAAGCTTATGCAAGAAATAGAAATCTGCGTTTTTGGGGCTGCATAAGGGTCCCTTCCTCAAATCATGATCCCAGAGGGAGAAAATGAGGCCAAGCCACCCACTGACAACCTTGTGGTACTCCTTTTATCCCTTCTAACTTGCTACTAAAGTAAGGCACAAATGGAAGAAAACTAATAAACAACCAATCCAATCTACACTACTTGCAATGAAAACACATCTAAAAGCAAATTAACAATGAAGCTATGAGACTAATATAAACATATAGATACACGAAAGAGGAGACTTGGCTACTAGGGTTGGGCCCTAACCCAAGAGCTTAAGCCCTCTGATTTAACTCAGTGTTGGCTCAAAACAAAACTCATTTTTATTACCAAAACCACAAATTACATCAATAAAACTTTCACAAGTCTAGAGCTTGAAAATAGCTTAGAGTTTTACAAAAAAAATTTGAATCCTAATGAGGCTCTAGGCCTCTCTAAATGAAGTCCCTAACGACTTCCTCAAAATCAGGGAGCTTTGGCTCTTGAACTCAAGATAAACTAGCTCTTTGTCTCTCACTTGCTCGACTGCCTTCTAATCCTCATGGCTTGGCTGCTTGCACTACGACCTAATGTGATGGATGGAGGAATATTCGAATGGGGGAGAAGTAATTGAGGAGGATTTGCCTCCTACAATCCCTCTCCCTTGTCCCATTCGAGTTTTAACCTTAACAGTTGCCAAAATTCCTTGATTTTCTCCTTCAATGTTACATTCAATGCATAACAGTCCACTAGGCATAATATCCAACTCTAACTCATCTCATAAACAAAATATAATAAAAAACATGTAATAAGTTGTGAGAAAATTTGGTTTGACTAAGCTAGGAGGCGGATTAAGGCCCATATAATTACCCAATGATGACGCTCATCATCACCCCCCTAATGAAAGTGTTGCTCATCCTCTGAGCAACTCAATCAATATCCATATCCTTCATAACTCTAGTAGCCTTCCTGACACCCCATGCCCCTGCTGTAGTTTCCTCTTCTTGTTCATAGAAGAATACTTTCCTTTCTACCTCATCCCACTGCCTCTTTTCTTCTTCTTCCTTCCTTCCTTCTAGTATTCCTAAGAGTAGTGGTGGACTGAGTTTCAGGCCAATCCAATTGACTTCAGCCTTTGCATATATTGCTTGTACATGGGTGGCCTATTTAGTCCTTCTCTCAATCTTTGAGGAAAGTGGTACTCTCTTATCTTTAAGCTATATGGAAATGTGTTCCATCTCCTCAGGAAAGCATGTATGCTATCATCCCCTAATAGCCTGAACATGTCCTCAAAATGTGAAATTACTTTCTCTTGGATAGCAAGATATCTAGGTGCAAGCTGAGGATCATTTGCAATCAAATTATGGGTACTGATGAAGGCCATGGGATCTGACTGTTCAACTCTAATCATAAGATGTCCAATTTTCTCTCTTGCCAATATCTTCTTCATCTCTGTAGCCCTTGATTCATCATGGTTCATCCATGATGCCAAAGCCATCAACTGTAAATATCCTATCTTGGCATTTACATTCATGTCTGTTAAGTCCATGTTGTGGAAATAAAACTGAGACATCTTGGCCCTATCTCCTAGTGTGCTATGATCACAAAGATCAATGAACTACCTGTAGTCCTGAAATGACATGGTGTCTCTCTGTGTTAGGGTCTTGATCTGTAATTGCAACCGCTGTTCCTTGAGGTATAGGGAATAATATTTAGCCGGCATCCTACACTGGATTGCTTCCAAAGAGAGATTGACCATACATGCCAATTGATTCTCTCTTTCTTGCAACTATCCTCTCAACCATGCATTTTCTATTTCTAGTTGATTTTCATTATGGCCTCTTTGTCTCTCAAGCTACTTAGCTCTCTGCCCATCTCCTTAATCTTCTCCTCCATGTGCCCAATGTCTTCCACCCCCTTCGATTTGACGATCTGCATCCATTGGTGAGTTTTGGCTCTCTCCTTCTCAAGCTCAAAGAATAATGGAATAGAAATTTTTTGAGGTATGACCCTGCCTCCTTCAATAAACCTGTAGTAGGCATCAAGGTTAGGTTGGCGGCTAGTTTCTTTTGACTTTGGGTCCTCTTCTTTAGTTCCTTGCTATATGCCTACCTCCTTTTCCAATTTTTGTGTCTCCTGTAGGTTCAACAGAGTGTCCTGTAGGACTGCTTCTGCTTCCTGTAGATTCTGCTGTGTATCCTATAGGACTGATTTTCCCTTGGAGGAGGTTGATCTAGTCACAAGTCTTCTCACATAGGTGATAGGAGACTTAGGGGAAGGAATTTTCTCCTTTTGTTTAGGTGAGTCTTCAATCACAATGGGAATTTTGGTTGGTCTTTGGGGTTTCCCCTGCCTTATTCTTGTGCTTTTCCTTGTCCTAAAATATAAGGGGGTCTGCCTCTGTCTTTTTCCTTTTTTCTTGATGGGGGTGCTAAGAGCAGTGAGGGAATCTCCTGCCTCTCTCTCAGTGGGTTTTGGAGACACCCTAGGTGACTCCTCCTTGTTTTCTTCCCCCTCCTTCCCATTGATTTCTTCACCTATGTCTTTCCTTTCTTCTTCCTCTTGTAGATCCTCATCATCTTTATCAGTTTCCTCCTTAACATCCTCCTTTGTTTCTTCATCATCCTCCTTCTCTTTCTCCTCTTCTTCTTCATCTTCCTCATTTTCTTCTGTTTCATCTTCTTCTTCAACCATCTCATCTTCATCTCCTTATGTTTCTTCTTCTTCCTGCTCTACTTCTTCTTCCTCTACTTTAGTCTCTTCCTCTTCCTCTTCACTCACAGTAGGACTAACAACATATGTGAGAGCTTTGATGTCTTCCTCTGCCTGCATGTCTCTGAAAACTGGCCATTGTATAGGAATTCTGAGGTTTTGGAGGGAATCTTCTATAAGGAATCTAATTAACCCATGGTGAGCTAACTGTTGGGAATTTCCCTCTTGCAATGTGATGCTTGAGTCTATTAGTGATTGCAGCAGGAAGTATGGTATGCTGAGCCTGTGGTGAGGGGGTGTTTCTACTCCAAATCTCAATTCTTCAAGAAGCATAAAATGATAGCCATAGACCACAGTATACCTACCCTCACATGAAATGTATTTGATAAGTTGGTATCTTACCTCATTCCAGGGATATGGCAAACTTTCTCTCCTTAATCCATTTTTGTCCTTAGTGGGTTCCTTACCTTCTAAAAAGAATTTCTTTTTGGCAACCTGGCTATCTCCTTTGTCTTCCTTCCTCCATGGTACTCCCAGGGGAAATGTGGTAACTCTAGTGATAATTTCATGGGTGAGTTCTATGGAGAGGCCTCTTACCACAATAGTGGCATGGACTCTAGTGAGTGGAATGAGGGAGAGAGAAAAATCTCGGGCGACCTCATCACCATACCCCCTTAATTTTTCAAAAAACCCCATCCAATTATGTGTTGTGAAGATTTCTAGTACTTGAGGGTGTTGTTGGATTCTCATAGTGTTAGTGGGCTCCCTCTTATTAAAACCTCTTGTCATCTTAGTTGGTGAGGTTTTGAGGAGATGAGATGGTTGATACATTTTTCAAATGCATAAGTAAAAAACTGAGATGATTGTGTGGACAATTCTCTTGCATAGTTGCCAAATTCAGTCAAACTAGAGGATTTTTTGATCAATTTACTTGGAAAGAGGAATGTAATTACATAGCCTACCTCTTCATAATGTTTGCTATGGTCAATCACTGAGTTTTCCCCTCTGAAACTCCTCTCGGCCTTTCCTATAGACTCTCTCTGTGTATCCTGTAGGAATCCTGTGTGCAATCCTGTAGGATTTCCTATGCAATCCTATAGGAATTCCTGTGCAATACTGTAGGAATTCCTGTGCAGAAAAAAGATGGTGTATTCCTTATTGTAGGTTGCCTCGGTATGAGAGTGACTTGTGAGAGTGAGCCTCGAGGAAGTGAATGTATGAATGCATGGGGATGACGATTATTTCCTCTTATGGTCATTTGGGTTGAGGTGGTGTGCTGACAGACGAGGTACGATTTCCTTTTTTGGACTGTTGGTCCCCACTACCACCTCATCATTCCCCACTTCCTCATAATCAATTCCCACTTCATGCTTCGGTAGCCTTAACTGCTTTTGTCCTTCTCCTTTCTATTTTTGAGTTGATTGCTGCCATGTGTGAGAGGACAAATTGTTTTGTTTTTGTTGACTGATTGAAGGTGGCCAAGTTAACTGGCCACCATTCGCTTATAAACCAACTTACTCATAACCTTTACATCTTTTGACTACATTATGCACATGAGAGAGTAAGTGAGATACTTACTTGTGGTGCTTAATACCTTGCTGCAATGTTTGAAGACTAGAGGTGCTTGCTGTGTGTATTGGCTGCATGCTATTCTTCTTCCCTTTTCTGTTGTTCTTTGATGATTTTTTTGTGGTGCAGGTACCTGGTGTTGAATATGATGGTGCTGCTACTACTTTGGAGTCCCTTATACTCTTGGATCATCATGCTGGAAGCTTGCTGTTCTTATGATTTGTATTCTGTGGGATAGGCTACTACATGATTTCCTACAGGATGTCCTGTAGCTGCTTCTCCCTTAGAACTCTTAATCATACCTTCTGCTGGGAGTTTGAGGATGGTGACATGGATGGAGAGGGAGACTAGAAGTGTGGAGAATGAGGAATACTCAGGTGATGCTCCCTATTGATCTCTGTTTCCTTCTTTTTCAAAGACTGTGAATTTTTTTTATGTTTTTTGAAATTGATATTTTTTTAAGGGTGAATGCAGGGGTGATGAAGGTGAACATAGGTATGGTCATGGAATGATGTTGTAGGGGTGATATTTCATTGACATAGTAGGTCATTTTTTCCTTTAGGTTCGCTTCCTATAGGATTTCTGGGTCATTGTGATTCCTACAGGATCATCCTGTAGGTTTTAAGGGGATCTTGTAGGTTTACAGGGGATCTTGTAGTAAACACAATCCCCTTGTAAACTGAAGGAAAGGAGTGGAAAAAATGAGGGAAATGGTAGAGTGATGAATGATAATAAGTAGAAAAATAAAATGTTAGTGAAATAGGTCTCTTGGTGATCCTCCTTCACTCTCTGATCGTCCTTCTTGCTGACCTGCAAAATAGAAATTTTCATAATTTTTCTCTTTTTTTTTTTGAAAACAACTAGGCTACCTCTAAGAGGTTTTCATCCTAGCTATTTGCCTTGGGGGCCTCAAGAGAGGTTTTCACCCAGGGATCTTTTTATTCTTATTTTTTCTCCCTTTTTTTATATTGACACCATTGGTTGGGCCACCCCAAGAGGTTTCAACCCGATAGTGGAACTCAAGCGCCTGCTGGAGGTTTTCACTTGAGTCCTTTTTTGTTTTTTTAATGAGGTAGGAGCCGAAGCTTACTCCACTACCATCATTGTTTTATTGATATCATTAATGAATTATTGTTTTGAAAATGGTCTCTTGTAAATTTTCAGTTGGTGTCCATTAACAAGCAAAGGAATGGCCTCTTCATCTATGGTTCTGATCTGTACTGAACAATTATCATGGCATCTTTCTACAACATAAGGTCCTAGCCATCTTGTTCCTTAATTTGCCCTTGAAGTCTTTATACCTAGAATCATATAACAAAGCCCAATCACCTTCTTGAAATTGCTTTTCCTTGATCTTCTTATCATGCCAGATCTTCCTCTAAAGTTGAATTACCTCTGTATGCAAGAGGGCCTGCATTCTTAACTCATCCAAACCATTGAATTGGAACAATATCTCTTTTTATGCACTGCTGAGATCTAGATCTAGTTGGGATGCCATCCTTAATGTGTTATACTCAAATTCAATGGACAACAAGACCTTTTTCCCATAGACCAGCTCATAGGGTGTGAACCTAGTGGTGGTATTCTAGGTGGTAATATAGGCCAAGGTGGCCTGAACTAGTCTATCTGCCCAATCCTTCCTGTTGCTGCTTACCACTTTGGTCAAGATGCCCTCCAACGCTCTATTGGTCACCTCTACTTGTCCATTAGCTTGTGGATGATAGGGAGTGGAGGTTCTATGCTTGATTTTGTGTTGGCTAAGCAAGTCTTAAATCATGTTGAAGGTAAACTGGCTGCCTTGGTCTGTGATGAGCTCTCTAGGGTACCCAGATTTATAAAATACATTCTCCCTTAGGAATTCATCTACCTTCTCTTTTGTTGCTGCCTTAATTGCCTTGGTTTCAGCCCACTTAGTCAGATAGTCAATGCACACAATGGTGTACTGCTTTTGTTTGGAAGGAGGGTCAATATGTCCAATGAAGTCCATGCCCCACTTTTCAAATGGCTCGAAAGTCACCTGAGGCTGCAGAGGCATTTCATCTCTTGGAGTAGGCTGTCCCATCCTTTGGCATCAATCACACTGGCTAGTATATCTTTTCACATCCTGATGAAGAGTGGGCCAATAATAGCCTGCTTATAACACTTTGAATGCCGCCCTCTTTGCTGCAAAGTGACCTCCACAAGGCCCATGATGATAGGTCAGAAGGATGTTAAAGACTTCCCCCTCACTGACACACCTTCTCAAGATTTGATCTGGGCCAAGTTTGAAGATATTTCCCCCAATCCAAGTGAAAGGGGAACTCTTCCTCACTATCTTACTCTTCTCTTTGGAGGACAAGTTTGGTGGGAACTGTGTAGATACCAAATAGTTTTCTATATCAACAAACCATGGAGAGAGAACTGAAATAGAAAATAAGTGCTCATCTAGTAATTGGTTATCAACCATTGCTTCTTCACATGTAGGCAAATTTAATCTAGACAAAAAGTCTTTAACAACATTTTCCTTACCAGGCTTATCAACAATAGTTAGATAAAACTACTATAATAAAAGTAACCATCTTAAAATCTGAGCATTCACATTTGGTTTATTCATTAAATATTTGATTGCAGCATGGTTAGTATGCACAAATGTTTTATAGCCTATAATATAATGCCTAAATTTATTTAATGAATGCACAATAGCCATGAGTTCCTTTTCGGTCACTGTGTAATTTAGTTTAGCCTTTGACAGATTCTTACTGATAAAGTAGATAATATAAGGCAATTTTTCATCTATCTGACCTAGCGATGCTCTTATGGCTTTGTGTAAGGCATCAACATGAATGTGAAAAGGAAGGGCCCAATTTGGGCCTCCGAGAATCGGTGTCGTGGTTAACTTGTTCTTTAGGATTTCTAAGGCCTCTTGACAACTTTTTTACCATATAAACTCAGAGTCCTTGACTAGAAAACCCAATAAAAGAGAGGCCAACTTGCCAAAGTCCTTTATGAACCTTCGGTAGTATCCAGCTAACCCTAGGAAACTTCTGACATCTCTCTTATTTTGAAGAGGTGGGACCCTTTGGATGATAGCTATTTTGTTTGGGTCCACCTGCAGTCCTTGCTAAGATATTGAATGATCTAGCATGGTCCCTACAGTCATCAAGAATTCACATTTTTTCGGACTAAGAGACAAGTTCATTTCAATGCATTTGTGTAGTAATTTGCCTAGGTTGGACAGAGCCTCTTGAAAATCACAACCATAAGGTGTAAAATCATCCATATAAATTTTACCGCATCATGGACTAACTCGGTGAAAATAGTCAGGACTGCTCTCTGGAAAGTGGCAGAAGCATTGCATAGGCCAAAAGGAACGACCCTATAGACAAAATTACCCCAAGGACAAGTGAAGCTGGTTTTATTCTGGTCTTCTAGGCTGATTTGGATTTAGTTGTACCTGCTAAATCCATCTAGGAAAGAGAAATTTGTTTTTCCTTGCCAGGCCATCTAACACTTGGTCAATGAAGGGCAGATGGAAATGGTCCTTCTTTGTGGCCTTGTTCAATTCCCTATAATTGACACAAATCCTCCACTTACCATTTTTCTTTGGAACTAACACCAGAGGAGAGAGCCACTCACTGTCGGAGATAGGGTAAATGAATCTTGCATCTAGCAGGTTTTGCAGTTCTTCTCTGACTATATCTTTAAGAGATGGATTCATCCTCCTTTGGGGCTACCGGACTGGCTTGCAACCCTCTTTGATGTATATGGGTGAGTACACATTGAGGGGTGTACTCCCTTCATTTCTTTGTAGCTCCAAGCAAAGGCATCTAGATGTTCCTTTAGCATGTTACATAACTTCTCTTCTTGGAGAGCAGAAAGAGATGGATTGATTTTCAAGGTTCTCTCAGGGCCAAATTCGATGGTTTTGACACGGAGGGGGTTTGAATCGGCCAAGCATATGTCAATAAGATGATTGTTCTGGGTTTCCTTTACTACATCTTCTAAGGGAAATGTACAGGGAGTTGTACTTTGGAGTAGGTGTTCAATCAAATCATCTTCATCCTGCTGTCCTTCTCCCATGGTTGTTTCTAAAGTATAAAGTTAGGCGGAATAAACTTCATCTTATTTCTCCTCCTCCAACCATAAAGGTAAATCATGCTCTAGATATGGCTGCGAAGGAGGGTATATAGGACTAAATGCTTGGACATATGCCCATTCTTGATGGTCATATTCCCAGCTCTACAACTAATGTAACATCGATAGCGGCCAACCAGGGTCTCCCAAGGATGAGAGGGTAACCAGTAAGCTTAGCCTTAGGCTGGAGAACTAGGGAATCTATAGGGTACTCCCAAGAGTCAATGGAGACCATCAAATTCTCCACAATCCTCTCAGGGGTCACTGTGGAGTGGTTTGCAAGTTGCAGAACTATTGTGGTCTTCCTCAATGAACCTTGGAGGTTGAGCTTGAGCATGGTGTCCTTGGTCATCACATTAATGGCAGCCCCAAGATCGATCAAAGTGTGTGGGACAATGGTGACATTGATGTGCACATCTATTACAAGGCTTTAAGGATCCAAATACTTTGGACAGATTACTTGCCCCAACATTAAGTTGGGTAGCTATCCAATGACATTAATGGTAGGGGAATCCCTTATTCACCTCCTTGGATGCTTGAAGCACTTCTCCTTAATCAACTTATTGTAAATAGGAACATATTTTATTGCTTGGAGAAGTGGAATATTTACACATAGATTTTTCAATTCTCCCAGAAGTTCAGTCTCTTCTGGGGTAGGTTGGAGTGGTTGGGTTAATCTCTCAGGAAAGGGTGGATTCACTTTAAGAATTTTTTCCTCTCTTTCTTCCTCAACCTCCATAGGTGGAGGTGGAGGTTGGTTATCTGGGAGAACTCTCCCAGATCTCAGGTTAATCTCCTGGATTTCCACAACATAAGTTGGATATGATGTCTCTCCACTTTATACTTGTTGAGCCTGTTTGATGTTCGGGTTCAGATTTGGTTGGGTAGGCGTCTGGGATTGCTTTGGTGGAGCATAGTGTAGCAGCTGTGGTTGGGCAGGTGGTAGAGGTAATAAAGCTGAAGCATTGTTGTATTGGGGCCTCCACCCCTGGGGCGGTGCATTCCATTGAGGTTGTGGTAGAGCATATGGTTGAAATGACTGGTTGGTTGGCTATGAGTGTTACTAAGATGCAAAGTACTAAGGAGGGAGTGTAGAACAGGAAGGATGAGTAGGGAGTCCCTAAGAAGGTATGGCTATGATTTGGTTGGGGTTGTAATATGCATGGGATGACCCTTGCATGCCCTACTGGTATAGTCTAGGCCCATGAGGTCTCCTTTAGTTTATGTAGCAGAGCTGCTCAGTGACCCCTTCATCTCCTTGATAAACAAATTTGAGTCCAGGCAAAGAAGGGCACTTGTCTGTGGAGCGGTTTTCTTCATAGACTGAGCAAATTTCAATAGAATTCAATGGACATTCATTCCTAGGATGCCTCCTAATGCATCTAGGACACAAAATAGCCAAGGCTCTCTTTGCTTCCTCCTACTTTCTCTTAATGTGCATTTGCAAGGAAAGGGTTTGCAGCATCTCACTTTTGAAATATTCCAGCATGTTTCCAATTTCACACTTGATGGATGAGTTGGAAGAGGATGTACTGACCATAGGCTGACTACCCCTACCCTTTTTCCTAGTTACCCTAGAATGGTTTCTAAAGACAATCTTGATATCCTCATAGGGTAGTTGGTAGATATCTCCTCCTACTAATAAGTGTAGGGTGTCTAGAAGATATTCCCTGACTCCCCTAAGCAGGACCAAATTTAGTGACTCAGGGTCAAGTGTACACCTAGCCCTTTTGTAACTAAGCTAGAATCTTTCTTCGTAATCCTCTAGGGATTCATCATTGCCTATGGTCATCTTAAAAATTTCCTCTTTAGTATCCTTTGATCGACAGTAGTCTCGATACTTGTTGTTAAAGGCTTGCTGCATTTGAGCCCAAGTTGTGATGATATCCCCATGTAAACCCATGAACCAGCGTAATGCTACATCCTTAAGGGTAGATGGAAATAGTTTTAACTTCTACTCATCATTTGTATAGTCATAGGTTTGTCATATAACAACAAACTCAAATAGGAAAGTGTCAGGGTCTTTTGTGGTCAAGCCATGGAAATGAGGTAGGGAAGAGGGGCTTATACTTTTCATCTTAGTGTCCCCATTGGTTTCCCTGATGGGGAAGGCACCCTCAAATCTCTCTCTATTCCTCCTTTTATTTCTGTTTTCAACCATTGGTTCAGTAGGAATGGGTTCTTCTTCTTCTTCTTCCCCTGTAGGTTCTTCAAATATGTTAGGTTGCTCACCTAAGGGTTTCTCCAGTTCACATCCACCAAAGAAGAGGGAAGGTTGGCCGTTTGATGCAGTGGGGGTATTTGGCAAAAATTTCCCTATGTTATCCCTATTCGTACGAGGCATGAAAGGAAATATTATTGGGTTGGTTTTGTGTTTTTTTCAAACTTGGAAAGCACTTTGTAGAATTGAAATCGCTGATTAAATGAAAACTACTTACTGAGTGAAAAACTACTTGCCGGATTGATATCTTGCTTGCAAAAATGGAAAGGAAAGAAAAAAATGTAGAATGAAAAAGGAAGCAACTAAATTACTTTTGCAGAAATAAACTAATGGCAGAATATTAGAGACAAGAAATAGAAGAGAGAAGCAGTATTCACATATTACTCAGACACCTCCTCGACAACGGTGCCAAAAAGTGATGAGTGCCAGTATTGCAGCAAGAATGCTGCAACTCCTAGGCTACCATCTTTACTTTGTCAACTCGAGGTTTGTATAAACTTGGAGGTGATAGTGCTGTATACACAAGAAACAATGATGGTTCTACCTTTTGTCACGGTTCAACTGGTGAGAGACCACTCGGGTTTTCAAGCCAGACTTCTATGGAGTCAGAAGAAGCTTGGTTTCTTGATGGAAGAAAGGGAAATCTTCTCTAAGGGAGAGATACTCTACTGCAATAATGGAAAAGACCAAAATTCAATGCTAAATCAGACCATTTCCTAATTAACTGCCAAGAAACTATGCTTTGCAATAATGCTAAATTATCATGAACCAAATGCTACTATCTAAGCATGGAAGTAAGAAGCATCAAACATCACTAATGTGCAAGTAAAGGGACTGAAATAAATCTGTTTTTGTCTTTTTGTCTTTTCATGCAAAATCAAGTATGCAAACTAATTTCTTTTGGTGATGTTGCTGGTGAATTAAGGATGTTGGAGGATGGATGGAAGGGTTAGGAGATGGTTGGATGGTATGGGAGACCCTTGGGAGGCTTTTGGTGACTTCCTAGAGGTTCTCCCTCAATTCGGCCTCAAAACAATCCATTTCAAGCAAACCTACATGATGTACTAGAAACCTACAAGATTCCGTGTAAACCTACAGGATACAGCCGAGAGAAAAATGGAAGGTGTTGGAGGTGATTGAAGGCTTAGGGAAGGTGGTAGATGGGTGGAAAAAAAGGAGGAAAGGTTTAGGATCACTCATAAATCAACATCAAAGATAGAGGATGGTTGGATTCACTCAATGTGTTTGGAAGAATATCTATGAAAAATGATGAAAAATAATGAAGGTGATGGTGAAAAAAAGGAATGACTATGGTGGATGGAGTGGAAGGTGGTTTCTGGCTATGAAGTGTTTGTCTCCTCCTAAAGCACCTGCTCTGCATAAAACATGTATAATTCCCACAAAGCTATGCAAACAAGAAGCATTCTCATAAGCTAGAAAAGTAGAATTAATGAACTAACTGCCTACATTATGCATGAGGAAAGTTGTTGTAAGGAATGAAAATATGGATGAGATCTGCCGTAAGAGTGAAGATAGAAGAGATGGCAATGAAATCCTACTTTGCAAAACTGATCAAATGCTAAATTAAATACATTAACCTCTAAATCTTATGTAAGAAATAAAAATTTGCGTTCTTGGGGCTGCATAAGGGTCCCTTCCTCAAATCATGATCCCAAAGGGAGGAAATGAGGCCAAGACACTCACTGACAACCTTGTGGCACTCCTTTTATTCATGCTAACCTGCTACTGAAGTAAGACACAAATGGAAGGAAACTAATAAACAACCAATCCAATCTACACTACTTGCAATGAATACACATCTAAAAGAAAATTAACAATGAAGCTATGAGACTAATCTAAACATACAGATACAAGAAAGAGGAGCCTTGGCTGCTAGGGTTGGGCCCTAACCAAGAGCTTTAGCCCTCTAAGTTAACTTAGTGCTGGCTCAAAACAAAACTCATTCTTATTACCAAAATAGAAAATTACATCAATAAAACTTTCACAAGTATGGAGCTCGAAAATAACTTAGAGTTTCACAACAAAAATTTGAATCCTAATGAGGCTCTAGGCCTATCTACTTATACAAATAAATTCCCCAACGAATTCCTTAAAATTAGGGAGGCTGGGCTCGCGAAATCAAGATAAAATAGCTCTTTGTCTCTCACTTGCTCGACTGCCTTCTAATCCTCATGGCTTGGCTGCTTGCACTCTAATCTGGTGTGATTGATGAATATTCGAATGGGGGAGAAGTAAATGAGGAGGATTTACCTCCTATAATCCCTCTGCCTTGTCCCATTTGAGTATTAACCTTAGTATTTGCCAAAATTCCTTGATTTTCTCCTTCATTCCTGCATTCAACGCATATTAGTCCACTAGGCATAATATCCAACTCTAACTCATCTCATAAAAAAAATATAATAAAAAACATGTAATAAGTTGTGAGAAAAGTTGGTTTGACTAAGCTAGGAGGTGGATTAAGGGCCATATAATTACCCAATGTTGAGGCTCATTAATATTCAGTGGCAATCTCATGGGGGAGGCTATCATACTAATATTTTACTTGGCCTACAAATAACAAAGCCAATGATCTTATGATTGTGTCCTCATTTTAAATCCCCGTCAAGGCTAAAGCCCAAGAGAATTCATTAAGATGGACATTAGGATCTTGATTAGGACTTCCTTTGAATTTAGGCATCCAACCTCTCATCCATTTCTTGATGGTAGAGTGCTCCATAACTTCTTCAGGACTAAGGTTGTCATAGGGAGAAGGAAAGAGCTTGAAATGAACAATTTCTAAGGATTTTTACACATTATATTTGAAAATGGAGTCACCAGGGTGAATATGGGTGTCTTGATAGATGTTTTCTTCACCCTACAAGTATTAACTTTGAAATCGAATTAAGAACCAGGGCTTTGTTCTTCCAATGGAGTCGCCAATAATAATATGTCAATATGCCGTATGGGGAACAAAACGCACGTTTTTTGTCCTCAGTAACGACGCTAAAACGTTACCACTCAAAATAGCAGGAGACCTAAAGGGGATTCCTAAAGGGAAAATTCTAGGCCAAGGGCAACAAATGGAGACTTATCTTGATAAGGAGCTCAAGTCGAAGTGTTGAAAATTCTCAAATTTGAAAGTGCTTAGATTGGGTTGGAACCTAAACGAACAGATAGGTCTCATCTTCCTGATTTCGGTGCCGCAAACAGTTCGAACAATGGTCTCCGTATGCAGAAGTTATGTCAAAAAGAAAATTGCCCAATAACCCTTAATTTTTGAATTTTTTACAAAAAAAAAATATAATAAAATATTATGAAAATATTCCTTAAAATATTCCAGAGAATATTCTTGGAATACTCCCAAAATATTCCTTTTGGGTGACCAATGGCAAGGCGCCACGTGGCCATAAGTTCTATTAAGTTTGGCATATAAAAGTTTTGCGGAAGCGCATAGGATCAAACCCGCGACCTCACAAACACTATTGCAACGGTCTACCAATACACTACACCGACGGATCTTGTTATGATGGCGAGAGAAATATTATATGAATTTTCTAAAAGGTTTTGGGCGGTGCTTGAAGGGGGCCAGCCCCCTATACACTGGACCAGGAACTAAGAACCAGATGTTAATGTAACCAGTGGCGGTCAACCGAAAACTATTGGCGTGTGGTCACATATAGCGATGGGTATCCCAGTTAGACGACCATTTAACTAATGGTTGGGTGTGTAATCTGAGGATAACCACCAATTAAGCCAGAAATCTGGTCACATGGAATTAATGAAATGCAGTTAAGTCCAACGGTTACGGGTTAAGTTGGTGGATCTTTGGCGGAGGCGCCATTTTTGGTAGTCCCACCATATTTGGCGGGCCTAATTGGTCACCAACTAAAGTTAACTGGAGTTTTTTTAGGGGCAAACAGGTAGTTCAATGAATGAGCCATAACTTTGGCTAGGAAAGTCCTTTTAGGACAAATTTATTTATTTATTTTGACTAATCAGATGATGTTGAAACCATTGGCATAGGTTAGAGAGCAAACAAAGGTCATTTGCAGGTTTTTTTGCTCCGTGGAATTTCTAGGAGCCATTAGGGCCCAACATTGTGGGAGTTGTATAGGGTTGCAGGTACCCATTGGATGAGAACCAGTAGTCATTCCTAACTGATTTGAGCATTTTGAATCCATTTTTATAGTCCATTTCCCCTGTTAAGGCTTGTATTCAACTGTAAAATCATTTTGAGTTTTTAATCAAATCAAGGACATCCCCATTTGGGAGCGTTGGACCCAGCAAATGTAGCCCAGGAGGGGTGAACTGCGTCATCATATGCTATTGCATCTGTGGTTGAGTTCTCTTTCAGAACAAATCTGTTTTAGTATGTTAAATAGAGAAATGAATTAATTCTACTACACATAAAATGGTCATAAACAGCTGAAAAACTCATTTGTTTTTAACTGCAAGACATGTACATCACTTAAACATGTATGTTTACTAAATTTAATACCTTGCTAAGCATTTACAAGTAGTTTCACATTCAGATCAAGATGGTATCAGAGCTGAGTTATTATTTCTTTATATTAAAAGCAGTCAAATAAACTATGGACAGAGCTTGAAATGAGCCAAGTAGCCTTCGAAATGCTCTTGTTATACAATTGCAAAGTAGATAAACGCTCTTTCAGTCAATCTCTAGTGTAGTTGGTTTTTTATTGTTTTTGTGCAAGGATATTTTGACTGTCTTGCAAGTTTTGATGCTTACCAGGCTGAAACTTCAGAGAGGGGAAGGACATTTGACTAGAAAACGAGAGAATGCTTAGTCAAGGAGGGCCAGGGTGCCATTATCTCCACCTTCAGATTCACCCTCAAGAGCCTCAACAAAAGCTATCACTGATAAGGAAGATAGTTTGCTTGATTGTATAGCTTGAAAGGTGTTTAAAGCAATGTAGAAGATTGATTGCTTTACTATTTTGCAAATTGCATGTCGTTTGAGTTTGCTGAAGTTTGTAGATAACTACTGATTAGCTAAGTCTTGGAGAAGACAAAAGGAATAGAAGATATTTTCCTTACCCCAAAAGGACCTCAAACCCACACCAAGATTTCCACTTGAGTTGGTTTGCTGTTGGCTGCTTGAATAAGATTTTCACTTGATTTGTGTGTTGTTGGCTGCTTGAATGTGATGGTTATGAAGAAATTTGGGTGAAAAAGCTTTGTCGTTTGTTTTGAAAATCTTTAAGAACATTGTTGAAGTTAATTTGTTCATTGACATTATAATGACAATTTCATCAAGTGAATTTTCCTCCTTCACAAGGTTCTTCGATGAGGATATGAAGTGTGAATTCCTTATATTGAAGGATATGGTGCAGATCCTGTTTGAGGATAGAAGAGAAAGCACGGAGCTTTGTGAGAAATTGTTGGCCATGAAGCAGGAGAAGGGATAAATTCTTCAAATATTGAATGATATGGAGTTGCAGCTTCATCAAACCCAAGAGGCTTTGACCAAGAACATGCGTGAGAAAGAGGTAATCCATCCTGATTTGTCTTCAGTTTCCTCTTTAGAAAGATGTGTTGGATCTTTCGAAAAGCATACAAGGGGAGTAGGATCCAAGTTAATGATTAAGATGGGTTATGAAGGCAAAGGATTAGGAAAGCATGCACAAGGCATGATTGAACTCCTTTATGTTGAGGAACGACCCAAGAATCTCGAACTTGGTTATGTGCAATCTAATGGCGAAGACTCAAAAGCCATGAAGGCATGTGAGGCTAATTCAAAGAGAACTTTTGTTCCAAGTTCCATGAGGCAAATATGTCAAATTTGTTTCAAAGATGATTGCCATTGTTTGAAGCTTTTGTTGCAGCAAGAAGATGGTAGACATGCAGCTTATGGCAAGCATGCAATTTTAGGAATTTTTCAAGACAAGAACGATGATGTTAGTCTGTTATTGAAAACTGGAGCCTCTACTAGTTCATGTCCTCATGGAGGCAAAAAGGATGAACATGCAAAGTAGCACAAGAGGTATACATCTTCTCATGATCAATTTGATTGTGTTTTTCAAGGCATGAAAATTTTACATGCTTTAATGGAAGAAAGTTTTCTTGTACATATTGTGGTCAATTTAACCATCATGTTTCGAGATGCTGGATGAGGAAGAAGGCATACAGGGAACAAATGAAGAAAAGACTACCTTCAAAGAAGATGTATAAGATTTGCACTTTTTGCCAAAAAAGGGGACATGTTGTCTCTCATTGTTGGACTTTACATCCAACTCATCGTCCCACACACATGCAGCAAGAGGATAAGAAGATTGGCAAAGGTGGAACCACAGATTCCATTATTGATGTGGAAAGGGAAGTTTCACATGAGGAAAAGTTGCAGCAGCAAAAGTCGCCATGGAAGTGGCTTGGTGAGAAGTGGATGGACTTCTTGACACAGTAAGACGTACTCCTTTTGTACATTTGTAAATTTCGGATGTATGCATGTATTCTATGCTGTAATATTTTGTTTGTTTTGAGCCACCTTAGATCATTGATCAAGGCAATGTTGTTCAGCTTCATTCTGTAATTTTCTCGCCAGAAAATTTCTGTGTGAGTGCAAGAAAGACAGTTGTGGACACAAGGACAAGCACATTCAGGAAGGGAAATGCCAATTTCTTTCCATTTGTGTTTCAAAGTCATTTGCCATGTAAAGAAAATGTTGGAAGGGCTGAAGAGAAGAGTATGTTCATTCTCTCATTGTCTGTACTACAGTTTAGTTCAACATTTCAGTAAGCTTTTGGGGTCCAAAAGCCTCTCATTTGGGAGGTGTGATCAGGAGCTCAAGTTGAAGTGTTGAAAGTGCTCAAATTTGAAAGTGCTCAGATTGGATTGGAACCTGAATGACCGGATAGGTCTCATCTTCCTAATTCCGTCACTGAAAACGGTTCGAAAAATGGTCTCTGTATGCAGACGTTATGTCATAAAGAAAATCGCCCAAAAACCCTTAATTTTCAAATTTTTTACAAAAAAATAAAAATAAAATATAATATTTTTAGAATATTCCTGGAATATTCCTTTTGGGTAACCAATGGCAAAGTGCCATATGGCAAGCCCAGAGGCCGCCACGTGGTCGCAAGTTCTATTAAGTTTGGCATATAAATTTTTTGTGGAGGCACAGAGGATCGAACCCGCGACCTCCCAAACACTATTGCAACGGGCTACCAATACACTACACCGACGGATCTTGTTATGATGGTGGGAGAAACATTATATGAGTTTTCCAAATGGTTTTGGGCGGGGCCTGAAGGGGGCCAGCCCCCTATACACGGGACCAGGGACTAAGAACTAGGTGCTAACGTAACCAGCTGTGGTCAACTAAAAACTGTTGGCGTGTGGTCACATATAGCGGCTGGTATCTTGGTTAGACAGTCAGTTAACTAATGGTTGGATGCGTAATCCGAGGATAACCAACAGTTAAGGCCGAAATTCGGTCACATGGCATTAATGAAATGCAGTTAAGTCCAACGGTTATAGGTTAAGTTGGCGGATCTTTGGCGGAGGTGCCATTTTTGGCATTCCCGCCATATTTGGCGGGCCTAACTGGCAACCAACTAAAGTTAACTAGAGTTTTTTTAGGGGAAAACAGGCAGTTCAATGAATGAGCCATAACCTTGGTTAGGAAAGTCCTTTTTGGATGATTTGTTTTTTGATTTTGACTAATCAGATGATGCTGAAGCCATTGGCATAGGTTAGAGAGAAAACAAAGGTCATTTGCAGGTGTTTTAGCTCCGTGGAAGTTCTAGGAGCCACTAGGGCCCAACATTGTGGGAGTTGTATAGGGTTGTAGGTACCCATTGGATGAGAACCAGTAGTCACTCCTGACTGATTTGAGCATTCTGAATCCATTTTTACAGCCCATTTTGCATGTTAAGGCTTGTATTCAACTGTAAAATCATTTTGAGTTTTTAATCAAATCAAGGACATGCCCATTTGGGAGCCTTGGACCTCGCAGATGTAGCCTAAGAGGGGTGAATTGTGTCATCATATGCTATTGCATCTGTGGTTGAGTTTTCTTTTAGAACAAATCTGTTTTAGTATGTTAAACAGAGAAATGAATTAATTCTACTACACATAAAATGGTCATAAATAGCTGAAAAACTCATTTTTTTTTAACTGCAAGACATGTACATCACTTAAACATGTATGTTTACTGAATTGAATACCTTGCTAAGCATTTACAAGTAGTTTCACATTCAGATCATATCCCATTGTCACCTCAACTAAGGCTCCCTTCTATTTACTAACTTTCACCGATGGGAGGAGACTTGGTATGTTATGGAGTCATTGATGAAGGATAAATCAATGAATATATATGAGTGACCCAAATAATCCCTTTCCCGAAAGAGCTTGAAGGATGAAGCTTGCTTGCTTTCTAAGCAAGGTACAATATCTTCCAGGGAAAGGAAGGGATGATTTAAGGATTAGGTTTATGGGATGTGACTTATGAAGGAGTTCCCAATCCCTAAAATCCTTGTTGAAATTAGTATCCTAGATGATTCTCGAAGAATTGTATTTTCAAAGGAATGGGATGACACAGGACCAAGTGGACCCATTCTAGGGTAGGAGAAAAAATATGGCAACAAATGATGTTCTTACCCTAGGCAAGGTGGGGGAATGGACCAAAGAAATAATTCTCACTTGAAGGTGTTGAATTGATCCTATAAGGTACTCACCTTGGGGATGTTAGGGCAAAGTTTGATCTTGGAGCTAGGGATTGGGTTTTCTCCCAAATCCATTGCTGGAATGGCTTCAAAATTGGAGGAGGCCTTGAGGACACACCATTGCAAGAAACCCTAGGAGATCAAACTTTTTGGAGGGATAATTTGTCGAGAAAATGATGTCCTAAGTGATGCAAATTGGAAAGACTTGAGAAAAGGTGAAAAATATGAGATTTTAGGCAACCACCTCTTGGTATATTAGTGCCTTAGTCTTGGGAGAATAAATTCTATGATGAATATGAGTGAGGGCCTTTTGTTCTTGGTCAAGGAGGCCTCAAGACTACTTCGCTAGCCTTCTAGGTCAAAGAGAAGCAATCATGCAACTTTTATAATTCAATGTGCAAAGGAAATGAATTGTCAAGGTTAGTTCGTTGATAGAATTACCCCTAGGATATGTTTTTCACATTACATGTCCCATACATTGAGACATGTTATAATAGAGAAAAAATTCCACAATTTAAAGAAATAAATGCATGCATCAATTAGCCTTAAAAATAGTGAAAATACCAGTCCAATGTATATGAAAAAGTAAAACAAGAATAACAATAAAATCATGTACTCACATGTAACAAAATATATCCAACCATCCACAATCTACAAAAGAGAAACTCCAAGATAAGATAGACCAATATCCACACATCAAAATTCATCCATAAAGCTCCAGTTCATCCTCTAGAAAAAATGTGAAATTCTAAAGAGAGAGAAAAGATCCAATCCAAAGTGATGATCATAATGAAATCATATCACTTGTATTTATACACTAATGAAGAGTTCGAATTAGCCTCCTTAGCGTACATAAGTCCCAAAAATAAAATAATGTTCTAATAATCTAACTTTTGGTGACAATCCCACCAAATTAGCTCATAAATGAAAGAATAAGCCTCTCAAGAGGTCAAATAATAATTTATGCATGTCGTAGGGCCCTCTAATGGGCCTAATGAGCTCCATGGGTGCAATAATGAAGAGTAGGACCCTCAAAAGTGATGGACAAGGAGTTGGCTTGTTGTTCTCCAAACAATAATCCTGTGGTGTTCCCAATGGGTGTGGGGGCACAACAATAATCTCATGTGTCTCCAAATGTGTCGAAGATGCTTGTAGATCATCTGCAAGGGATTTGATGATGATGTCAAGGATGCCACATCATCCTATAAGTCTTGGGCCAACTACCAAATACATGATACATATGTGGGGTCAGCTGGGCAAAAATGAACCAGGTGCATCTTCCTCGTCCAATGGGAGTATCTCGAGCATCTTTGACCATCCTAGGGGATCCATGGAGTGCTTTCTATTGTTGTGGAGGACCCTGGATCTCAACAAAAATCCTACATGTTCCAATGTATCCCTCTGGAGGATTAGGACCCCGTATAGGGAGACCAAACTCAAGATGGAGACCATTTACAATCCTCCATAAGATCTAATTTGTCCCCTAGCCTTCCAGTACAAAAAGTCATTAGAGAAATCGAGCAAATGAGCTTACTAGTCATGGACCATAGTTAGGGACTTCATAATGGCCTTCCCTTCCATAATGGGCTTCGGGATGTGACAATGTCTCCTAAAATCCAAATGGGGTTAACCAAGTATCCTATTAGGTGGTTTCTACTTCTAATCGGGATAATATGTTCAAGGTACATCCTTCAAGAGGTTGTGGCATGTGACATATAGGTGAATGAAGTAGGGGATGCGAAGGGGCAGCCCTAGGTCACATGTTGGGGTACAAGGGTAGCTAATAAGAGGGAAGCCCACACTTGGGTTTATAATGTATAGGAGGGAGCAATCATGGTACATGAGGTGTCGTGACCTTGATTTTTCCACCCTTCTTTATATGCATTTTCCTTTTTTTATGATTTTATTTGATTAGCTACTCGGTAATCAAGGGGTAGGACCATGATACATAAGATATAACAATGAATATCCCCTTTAAGGTAGCGCATTTCATTGCCCACTAGGGGTTGGGAAAATCATGGTTTCCTATATGATGAAAGAGGCTCATAGAACCTATAGGAACCAGGGTGATGGACATGATGATGGGCTAGAGCTCATGTATTGGATTTTTCCCACATGCTAAATATGCTTAAACTGACCACCTTTTACATTTTTTGGTACATTTTCCCATTGAATGTGGCCAAATATTCTTTTATCTTTCTGTTTAGCTACATTAATCCCCAGGGCATTATTATAAGCCTGACCCAATGTGTGGGAAAGGGGAAGGGTCTAGCTAACCCTATATGGATCTAGTGGAGGAATGTGGACCCAAGTAGAAGAAATTATGAATGGGGTAGTAATGTGTGGAAAGGGGGTAATATGAATGGATAAGGGAGCGGGACCAAACAACCAAAATTTGGGATTCCCATGAAATACCATCCATAAAGCCAAATGGTCAGTAAAAGAGATTCCACAAGTCTTAGAATGCAAGGTTAGTATCCAAAAGGGGTCTTGGGGACAAGGGCACAAACCTGACCCATTCTTTTGTCTGAATCCCCCCATTAATCCATGCCCAAAATTGTCCATGATAAGAAAACTACAATACTCAATTACCAAATGAGAAGGTATACCTTTAGGTTCTGGAGGCCCACCTTCAAACACATGATCATGGAAGATGGGTGATGGAGCACATGGCTAGCTTAGGTGGTGGAGAAATGAAACAATGAGCTAGCTGGTGGCTGCCGGTTGAGGACCAACTTGGAGAATTTTTTTTCTCCTAGGGATATCACCCACACAATGGTGGATAAAATGCTGCACATAGGGTCTTCAATCAGCTGTGCACTCATCATCTTCTAGTTGCTCCCAGGAAAATAGAACTAGAGCACATCAAATATTCTCTCTTACTATCTCTTGGCTGCTCCAAGAATGAAAAACCTAGGGATTCTTGTACACAACACTCTTATCAATGTTTTCTTTAGCAAGTCACCGAATTAGGGCACAATATTGCATTTTCCAAAGACCTCTTAAAGATAGACCTTAGAACACTTCTCTCCATGAATCAATTCCAAAATTCTTCACTTCAAAACAACCCTCTTAGCTGTACTTTTGTTCAACACCTTATGTGTTAGCCTCAACTTAATACACCACATGGAATCTCGAATACCTTGAGACACGGTGGCCCTAACATAATTAACAAACCTAGTCTCTTAGGCCTTCTTTGGATGACTCGACATCCCTTCCTCCATGCAGTGAACAAAGCCAACTAACCAAATTTCTGTGCTAACTTCAATGTGGTTTTACCTACATATAATAGGCCCTAACTAGGGCACTTAAACTATTTTCCTAAAACCTTTAGGAAAAACCCTCCAACCCACATCAAATCTCTTCAACACCAACGTAGTTTTGTTGCACAGACCTAAACTCCACGACCTCCCTATCAGACTTCAGTCACATTGATTAGACTTTTTGCCTAGCATATTAGGTATATTATTCTTTAGATCTTGGCCTCAAAGGACCTTTTTCTCCGGTACTATGACCTGAGGCAACTAGGGCATCTTTTCTGCATGCATATAGGCCTTTCAACCACCTTTCCTTACTGAAAAGGGGCTTGACCCTTCGCCCATAGACTTGTGGCCCTTTATCCTCGACATAACAAAAAACCCATCCCTTTTCAAACCTTTTCAGAGCTTCCTCCTTGAGCTAGAATAAGTCAAACAATATTTTTTTTTTTGTCCCTTATTGTTGCGGCTCCTTGAGGGAGATCAATTCACCTTGGATAGATGACCTCTTGAGATATCATTGCCTTTATGTATTCACAAATAATATTCATCTCTTTATTACTTATAGTCTCTAAGAGAGTAACCTTTAGCCCTCAAGGGTCATGATATAATCCCAATCCGACTTGAGTTCACTTTACAAAACCACAACTAACATTAAAAAATGAAATTTCTTCCTTTTAATTCTTGCTACATCATGATGCCCTATGTGCCCCTTAGCCCATAAAGGGTTCCCATCATGCATCAAAGAAAAAGCTACCAATTTTTCCACTTGGTTTTTCTCTCACAAATTTGGGTACAAAACCCACTGCTTGGGTACATTGCCCACTAACTACTTTTATGGGTCAACTCCTCACAAAATTAGTATCCCATGGGTTGTGGGAGTACCTCCCAGGCTACACATTTCAACAAAATTGAGCAACTCTAATAATTTCAGCAATATTAACCCCCTCTAGTTCACTAAAAATGTTTTGCGAAAAAGCCTTTCCCATGGACGCAAGGCCTTCAAAATTTGAAACCTCTCAACCCTCATTGTCAACCATAATCCAAATGGTGTTGGCCAGTTTTTTTAGCATTACGTAGGCATGAAAAAAATTGGTGTTCACATCTCCATAATCCAACCATGAAGCTCTGATTTTAAGATGCCAAACAACTTCCATGTCTGCAAGGATCTCCTTTCTTCTTGATTCAAGCATGATTAATTCATCTCTAGAATACTGTGACCAATAGACTTCAACACAAGATTTAGAGAAGGCCTCAATTTTTTGTTCAACTTCCACTAGATCTGCCTCCTTTCTATGGATTGTGATCATGCAATCCTTTACTGAATTATCTATATTTTTTAAGCTTGACTCAAATTTTCATGCAACGAAAGTCCCAATACTTTTATCAAAATGGCTCCAATTGTACTCGACAAAGGAAAAAGTATCCTCATATTTAATCTAATTAACATTCAATTTGAAAGAACTTGCAAGCTTACGGGATTTCCCTTTTAATTCTAATAGAATTGGAGAATGATCCGAATCCCCTTTAGATCCAATCCAATGGCGAATAAGAGGAAACCTAAGCATCATAGATTCAACCAAAAGAAACCTGTAAAGCATTTTTTCCACATGCCCCTCCCCCACTCTGTGATTTATCCAAGTTGGATTTAACCTCACTGGGTCAATATCAACTAGATAAGTAAAAACTATTTTGTGCAAAAAAATTTAAATCACCCCTGGTTATCAAATTCTCAACTCTCAAAAGAGACTTCCCAAAGAAGGCATTCTAGAAAGAGACCCTATCTTCATTAGGCCCATATATATTGATAAAGGAAAATGTAAGATCCCACCCATAGAGAAATTAATTAGACCCAGATATGAGAAAATGATTTTGGAGTTAAGAGCTTGGATATTCTGAGCATCCTAACCTAGGGCCCAAACCCCCTAACCAACGATGAACATCTAGAGCTATAAAATTCCAGGATGGGAAAATACGTTCTAAAATTTTAGAAACACTATCTCCCATCCCTAGAGTTTCTTGAAGAAATAAAACATCATGTTTCTCCACTTGAAATAATCTCTTTAAGGAAAGTTATTTGGGATTACTTCCCAACCCTTTGTAATTTAAAGATAATAATTTCATTGAGGCACCTTATGAAGGGATTTCATTACTCTAAGAGCCACATCAATAGAATTTTTTCTACCCGTGAGCAACTCCTCATGGGATTTGGATTTGGCTAAGGAAATATTGAATTTTCTCTCCCTACTCTTTCTAGAAGGATTAAGAACATGGACCTGATCAAGACCACCTAGAGGGCCCTCAAAAACAAAATTTACAAGCCATGACCTCAGATTGTAGAGGATGTCACCCTCATCCCAATCACTAGAGCATCTTAAAGAGATAGATAGCCTCGGGGAAGAGAAGCCCAAAAATCCCAATGACATTGGACAAGGGGCGTTAATAGGGGAAGGAGTCATGGACGACAATATAGGATTCCCATTACCAACACCCATGCACGTAGTAATACAATATCCATAGAACCAAAACAATAACAAAAATTTAAATGTAGAGAAGGAAGAGGAACCAAATTATCAGGAGTCAATGTGACCTCCATACACTAATTGACCATTGTTGGGGGAGCTGAAGACGAAACCTTCAATTAAGACATCTTTTGGGAAACCAATATCAAGATTGGAAGATCAAAAATAGGTTATTGAGTCCACTTCCCACCCACTATCCTGCATTGGACCCTCAGGATAGGTCTTTGAGATCTCCCCTTTAGTCTTCTAATTTTTATGCTTTATGGACAAATGTTAAGTTTTAGAATGGAAAACTACAATTTTTAACCATGTGACCATATTTGTGGCATCTTTTACATCTGAAAGGTAGGCCTTCATAATACAAATATTGAAACTGAGCAATACCCTTCCCAATGTCTAAAGAATCATGAAGATTCTTCCAAAGATCAAGGAAAACCAAAATTCTAGCCATCGACTTATTGTGTATATCTCTGAATGAGTAATTTGTGTCCAAAAAATGCCCAAAAATTTTCCCCAAGTTTGTAAAACTTTGGAGATTACACATGTGAGATGGTAATCTAGGAAAGAAAACATAGACTTGGATTTCATTTAAGTGTTCCCACTGGGAATCAAACAGAGGAGCACAAAATTTAAATTTTTTTACTGGTTTCCATAGCCCAAACCTACTTCTCAATTTTGGCCGCTTCCTCATGAGACTTGAGTGTAAGCTGAACCCATCCCTTTGCAAGTAGGATAACATCCAGGGCTTCTGAAACCATAAGGTTTATATGCTGATACCTCCACTCCAAAATATTCTCTAACACAATCCTTTCGCCTCTAGCCCTTCCCAAGAATGATTTTTCTACCAAATCTCCCGCTTTTGACATGTCAACATCATCCCCCAAACAAAGACTACACAACAAGGGGTTTTTCACATTTCAAGGCATGATCCTTGTTTCTTTTTTGGAGAAAAACCTCAACCACCCTCCTCCTATACACAAGGGTTTGTAGCATCCCTCTCTTTATCCCATGGAATGTTTCCATCATTAAGACTCTGTTCTATGGCTGCTTGATTCACTGACACCTGTGGATGAGATAATCTTTCTGGGAATATTTCCACGACTTTTCTAGGGGCTGATGAGCCCACAAATTAGGTAACTTATTGGGCTCATTTTGCCTAATTTTTCTTCACCAATCCACCTTTTTTCATAGTTCATGCATGTTTTTGAGTATATTTATGTTAATTGAATGAATGAGGATAGTCACTTTACCAAGAAGGCTAACACATGGTTATTGCAGATTTTTGGACAACTTTTCGACCAAGGCCATGCATTTATGAGCTAGATGATAGCTAAACATGAGGGAACAAGGGTGAGGATTCATAGGAAGGGTGTCTCCTACACTAAATGGCCCCTTCCTCGAATTCTCCACCCTCAGCTCGCAGTTCAGTAGGCCACCAAAAACGATCCCCAAGGGCAGCCGAGCAGTTTTGTGAAAAGTGACTGTTTACGGGCAGTTTGAGCAGCCGAGTCCCTTGAGTTAAGGAGGGATGTTGGAAGACCTCGTAGTGTATAATAAGGAAGGCTTCCAACCTTCGTAGGTTACTTTTGGAACATTTGTATTGTGCACTCTAGTGCTGCTCTGTTTTTGCTCGTTTGTGGAGCTTTTGTTATAAACATTTCTGTGACATGGTTATTTTTTGAATAATGGAGATCAGTTTCATTTTGCTTCAGTTCTGAGCTTGTTTTTAGGAGCATATAGCTCTTGGGGTTGGTTCCAACCCAAGTGCCAGGACCTCCTCTGTGTACTGTTATATGTTTTTTGCTGCCTTTAATTAATTTATGCTAGTAGGTTACAATCTTGTTTGGTTATTTAGTTCATTTTTGCTGATAGAAATAGTTGCTCATGTTTTAAGTTGATTTAATAGGTTGGTAATAGAAAGTATCTTCAAAAAGAGCTACCAAGCAACCCTTGATCTCACCTCTCCCTCCTTGGGACCATGAGCTGAGACCAAGGTGTCCTTGTTGCGATAAAAACACTGTTCTTGCTTCTTCATGAAATTTCTAGTGTTAGATTCATAGTTGCAAAAGTTGGTTTCAGTTGTGATTACATGCTTAGATCCATTCTTGCTTGGTTTCCATAGTTGTTTTACATGAATTGCTGCCAATAAACTTCTGTTCATCATGCTTATGGTTTCTAGGTCAAATTAGGTCAAAATAGCTAGATCTTTGGTTTTCTTAGTCTTTGTTGGTTAGTTTTGGAAAATAATGTGCAAAGTACCTGTGATACCTCCTCACCTACCCTTACCCCATCAATGCAACCTGCTTCGTCCTCTAACTCAGATCCTTGCCTCTCATTTGCCATGTTTTCTCACTTTGCCCTAGTTCCTACATTCTTGCGCAACATTGCTTCTCCATCCTTGAACCAAATCTGATCGCCTTAACCACTCCTCATCCTCAATCACCAAGTCCTAGACCTCCTCACACACTTATCTCACCTCCATACCCACTTCTTCACCTTTCTGCCACCATCAACCCTTCAAAATTCCCTTTCGGAACATCCCGTAGAAGCTACAGTACATCCTGTAGAACTCCTGCAGACTTCCTGTAGAAGCCCACGAAAGTGGTTTCTTGAGATCCGATCACTGTGAAACTCTTTGGAAGGGTGCTAGAGATCCCTTAGGCCCTCTTCTCACCTTCCCAACCTCCTGCAAGCATTTCCTTTCGCCAATCCACCTCTGCACAGTCAAAAACAGTTAAAGCACATGCATAATAATTATGCCAACTTACTCAATAATACAAAAAGATGTTTCTTTTCAGATTTCACTTCAGAAGTAGCTTAGGCACATGCACTTCACCTTCCAAAGAATCAATGGCATCTTTTTCAGTAGCTTTCATCCTTTTTCTTGCATCAGTAGGGCTAGTTGGTAAAGCTAGGGTTTGCATTTCCTTTCAGCTTTTCAGTTTCTTTCTGCAAGTAGATTAGCCTCCTTTGAGTTAGCTTTCATCCATCAGTTAAAAAGCTTCTTTTAAGAGCTCATAGAAGTTGGCTTGAGCTCCTAGAGGACTTGTGCCAGCTGACCAAGTGACAGCCATGGCAAGAGCTAGTACTTGTGCATATAGCACCGTCACTTCCAAGTTTGTTACGAACTATCAGGTTGATAAAAGTAAAGAAGGGAGTCCCAGGAGTTGCAGCATTATTGCTGCAATACTAGAGCCCACTAGGGGCCTCTATGAAAGTTTTTGAAATAAATGGTAGGCCACCCAAGGGTGGGGATACAAGAAAAGGGGAGACCCATTTACTTAAGGAAGGAAGGGGAAATCCCACATCAATAAAAACCATAAAACTACCTTGAAAACCCTATTAACCCATCGTTAGAAATGGTTGTGTCCAAAGAAGAAATACCTCCCACAAAAACCAATTGTATAAAATCTACAACTGTGGAAAAATGATTTCATTGGTTTACCTCCGGTGAGAACCCCATAAAGATTGAAGGGGGAAAGAATCACCAAGAAAACATTGGTTTAAGTTCCATGGACACTCTTTGGACGAGTTTGAATCCCCAACAACATTTTTTAGAGATGGAATGTGAAATCCCTCAGAGGAACCAACATCACTAGAAGAAACAAAAATTAAACCCCTAATAGTGCTCACTGAATCTTAGTTAATGACCTCCACATCATCCATCCGTCAACCACTCTATTAATTCCATATCAACAAACCCATAGAATATACTTCCATAGAGCCTTAGAAAGGAAACTGACTAGAGAAGGAAACTTGGTTGAAACCACCCAACAAGAAAAATCCTGACACTCAAGGAGAAGGACCCCAACAATGTCGAGACTGCTATTGGGTTGGTCTTTCCTACCAGTGAGACAAAAGATATGTGACACCCATCAGAGAAACCATACCATCTGCAAAAATGGTTATGCCTTTCATCCCCACTTTGTGTCTCGTCATAATTTTTTTTAAAACAAGTATAATAGAAAAGTGAAATTTACAATTTTTTCATTATAAATGTGTTTAGATACTAAATATTATTATTAGTACTATTATTATTTTATAATTATTATATACAAAAAAAAAATAATATATTTTTCTTTTAAAAATATATATTATATCATATTAAAAATGAATAAAAAATCACTTTATTTTTAAAATTCACCACCGTACGAAGAATGATATACATCATTTGGCATGGGTGGAGGAGGGTAGGTAATCTACCTTCCCATTATTCTTTGGTTAATCACACTATCTCAGAGCTTGTGAAACATCATCCCTTACCTGCTAGAGAGGGAGCTGGACAATCTCAAGGATTCATGGCGTCTGTGGTAGGGTGGTTAAGTAGCATCGAGTTGGCTGTAATTTAGATGGTATTAGGTTCTCTTCAGAAAGAAAAATTGTCCGCGTTTCCATTTCATAGGTTCGTGTGGGTCTAGTGGTCAACCTCCAATCATCGCTCCTCCTATGGGATTAGTAAGGTAACAACTCTCTCCTTGCCATTCTGGGTGAAGCTTTATTTTTCCTTCCTTGGATGAAGTGTTAGTTGGAGGAGCGATTGGTATTCGGTGTAGGTGTCTTGGGTCTGGATAGGTTCTTTCATGGGTATTTCGGGTGGTTGTGCTTTGGTTTCTTGTGTAAGGTGGTCGACACTTTTACCAATGGTGCCAAGGTTTCTAGCGGTGGTGATCTTGCTCGAGATGAACCTCAAGTGCAGGCTATATATTGATTCTTCATGATAGGGATTGTATGGTTCTTCTTTCATGGGGCTACAGGATGAAGAATTACTTTCAGGAAATCCAGTGGCTTTGGCGTCGGTCGGGTTTTTGGGAGACTGGGTGTTCGACCTTCCTTGTTTTCATCTAGGAGGTTTTCTTTTGGATTCTCCAGGTGAGGGGTCATTGGTAGTGTTGGTATGGGTTTGGGATAGATTCTTGGTAAATTCGGGTAGTGGAGACCTTCAGGGCTGTGTCATTTCGCCTATTCTGGCCGTGGTGTGGTGCAACAACCTTGGTCAAAATTCTATGTAATAAAAGTTAATAAAGGCAAAATAACAACCACGATTATGAGACACTTATTCCAAACTGAATGTTGGGAAAAACATCCTAGTGTGGGTGTTCATTTCAGTTATTATGGATAAGGAAATTGGAAAAGGAAATGGAAAAGGTTTTGGAAAGGAAAAATGGCATTAATTGACATTTTATTTATGAAAATAAAGGAAATTAGGAGAAAAGGAAGGTGAAAGGTCACAAGTTTCACGCGAGGAGGAAAATGAAGGAAAATAATTGAAAATGAAGAAAATAGAGGCCTGATTAAAAAAAAGGATTCTGAGGATCAGTTGGTACCTTTTTTCAGTTTAGTTTTGGAGCTCCCTCTCTATTCTCTCTCTCTCACTCTTGGACACTTAGAGTTTTCTTGGAGCACTTCAACATTGGATAAGGAAGAGAAAAGAAGACAAGATGAAGCAAAGATAAAGCAAGGAAGAGTAGGATGTAACAACGACAATGAGATTATTTGCAAGTATTGATTTGCATGTATGATTTCCTTGATAGATTTAGCATGCATGGTTATGCATGTGTGTTCATAGTTCTCTTCCTATCACAGGCATGCATTTTTCTAGGTGTGATAGTGTTTTTAGCATAGCCTTACCATTTTTGGATATCCATGGTATGGTGGGTTCTTTTGTATGTGGTTGAGCTGGATTTCGGCCTGCACTCGAAGCTGATTGGGTTGGTCCTAGGATTATTCACAAGGCTAGGAATCTTGGGATGCGATACACAGTAAAGCTTGAATTTGAACACCTCAATTGAGCCTAGGAATCCCTTGGCTGGTGAATGGCGGGATACACAATAAAGCTCAGTTGTGAGTACCCTTGATTGGGCTTAGCAATCTTGAGATGGGATACATGATAAAGCCTAGAGGGTGGATAACTCGTAGGCATACGAATCCCTTAATTAGTAATGGTACAATACACGGTAAATTCGAGAGGTTGGGATTAGCAAATCCCACGTGGTGTGGCATCCATGCTTGTTTTTGGCCTAGTGATTAGGTGAGGAATGTGGTAAAGCCTGGTATTACATGTTTATTGTTTATGGTCTAGTGATATAGTGGGGATTAACGTAAAGCCTGGTTTTATTGTTGAGGGTGAGGTGGTGTAGCCTCAGGAAGCCCTGGCTGATTTTGGTTATAAGTCCCACATTCATGCTTAGAATATGGAACGAGGGTGATTGGCTGAAAGAAATATTTGGTTCAACCAATCTATGGTCGAGTGGTACTTGTAAGTCTCGAACCCGGTTGACTTAATCATTCATTAATAAGAACTATTTATCCTTGGTATTTTATGAGAAAATTTACTGGTTCATATCAGGAATTTATGGATGGTGTATCCTTGTTATTTCTGTTGGTTATGAGCATGTTTTATGACAGTGATGATGTATGGATCTCATCATGTTTTGATTTGTAAATGAATGTACAATGAATATATGACCTAATAGATGATAATGTAGCTAATGTGATTCTTAGATAAGTATGATACCCCCATTATCATATTTGTTGTTATGACTTGTAGAATGCATATTTGTGAAATTTTTGAAGAAATGCCTGTCATGGCTAGTAGGGGTCCACCCAAGTCAATGTTCAAGTATTTTCATTTGTATCATTTTTTTTCCTCGAGGAAAAATCGTAACTTTTCATTAATTAGGAAAATTACATGTATTAGATGCCTATGGCATATGCATTTTACTGTTCGTAGCCTTAAAAAATATATAAGTATGTTGGTCGTAGCCATGCAAAAATATATAGTTCTGTACATAATTTACCACGCAAGGTATACTGATAAGTCCAAGAGAAATAAAAAATAAATACAATAGGTCAACTAGAAACTGTTATAAACACTGTTGTACTGCAAGAAAAATTTAGGGTTTGTTTGCCCTCTGATATGAACAATCTATATAAGGCCGATGATAGTACTGGTAGTGATCATCTCCATGTTGCTCCCGTATTGACCATAATCCTCTGGGATGTGCCATGGTCATCTTGGAAAGTTTGTCAGAAATTGAATTACGTTCCTTGTAAATATGTTGACATGAAATATAATTACATTGATCTTTTAAGATCATGATTTCATCCAATATGTTCCTAAGAGAGTGCACATGACATGCATAAATGTTATTGAACCAATTGATGATGATTTTTGAGTCTTCGAAAATCTGAATATGATTGCATGCATGTGCAAGTGTAAAATGTAGTAGACGTCTGAGAGAGATCAATCCTGCAAAGTTGTTTGTTCCCAATAATGACCCCATTTGTATTTTGAAATGGTGGTTTTCAGATTTATGAAGTAGGATTCCCCCACTGCAGCCCTGTGCTTGTGCTACACCATCAAAATAGGCCCAAGGAATAGAGCGATCAATGGTTTTAGGTAAGACAACACGACCTACATGTGTATGATCTTTTTTTAGTATTTCGTGATATGCAGCAACAATTTTAGCAATGGTGGAATGCCATCGTGCCATTTTGTCTCTGAAAATTATCGCATTTTCTTGCCAACCAAATAGACCAACAAATAAGTAGGGGAAGGAAGTGTACTTTTGTATTCAGGGTTGCTGCTCGCCAAAGATCCCAAGAAATTGTTACATTTTGTCCATGCCATCTGATAGTTATGGATAGGGCAGCAAGGACCTAATTCCAAATATGATTTACCATCGGGAAAGATAGGAATAGGTGGTCATTTGTTTCCTCTGCTTGCTAGTAGAGCACGCACCAGGTAGGGCCAAAGAAAGATCGATGCACTAAGTTATGTCCTATAGGTGTCTTGTTTCGAATGACATTCCACATAAACAACTCTGTTCACAGAGGCGCTTTGAGATTCCATAACTTCCCCCACCAAGCCATGAGCACAAGTAGTTTGTGTGCAATGTGAATAACGGGATAGCCAGGCTTTGGGGAGTATGTGCCATGTTCAACGAGGGTCCGTATGAGTACATCTGCCCCATCTTTTATTCAGACATGAGATTCAGTCAGTGTTGTGATATAACCTTCCCAATCTTGCTGCCAATGAATAGGAATGCCTAAGTGCTCTGCTAATAACCACTCTTGTGTAAAAATAGAGCTATTCCTTGGATCAACAACATGAGAAATCACATTTATATTCTTGTGTTTGAGAAATTCTATGAGGTAAAGAGGTAATCGAAACATGTTCCCATAGCCCAAAAAGGGGTCTAAGCCAATGCGAATGGATGAGCGATCATTGATTCTCCATGCTAGTCCATTTATGATAGTAGGCACAATGTGTAGTATCGCTCGCCAGACCATAGATATCCTAGATCACTGCCAACTGGGAAAATGTATCCAATCCATGAGCTGTTGTGGCTAGATATATTTATAATAGATAGCTTCCATCCAGAGACTGTGAGAGGTGAGGATAAGCCAACCCATGTTTGCAGCAAGTGCATGTGAGAATGAGGATAGATCCTTTAGTCCCCAACGACACCATTTGTTTGGTATAGCAATATGTTTCCAGCCCACTGAGGCAAATGGTTTACCTTACTTATAGCCATTCCAAAGGAATCTCCACCATAACCTTTGTATTAAGGATAGAACTCCTTTAGGAATCAAAGCCAGAGACATCCAATAAATAGGTGTAGCCTCCAAGACAGTTTTTATAAGCACTAGTTGACTTGCCCTGGAGAGGAATCAATGGTTCCAATTGAGAATCATTTTTTGATCTTGACCACAAGACAAATCTAGTTGACAATATTGTAGCAATGAGGCTTGATCTAGAAGCCAAGATATTTGAGCCCATCCTCTAGGTGATTGCTCTGAAAAAGAAATTTTTGCAGTGCAACCCATGCTTCTTGTGGAGTGCAATTTAATAGAGTAATGGTGGATTTAAGATGGTTTGATTCCATACATGTGGCCTTAGAGAAGAGTAGTAGTATATCAAAGAAAGTCGAAGTATCCCGTAAGCCACCATTAAGGAAGATGAGCACATCATCCATGAAGAGGAGATGAGTGAGTATACAATGATCATATATATTGAGTCCCTGTAATCATCCATCTTGCTTAACAGAGACAATGAGCCTACTAAGTACTTCCATGACAATAAGAAAGATGAGTGGGGAGAGTGGACAACCTTGTCTAAGTCCATGTTCTGTATGAAAAAAGTATGATGCCTAAGTGATGCAACACATTACCCAATCAATAAATGGAGGAGGAAATCCCAGGTGGGTGAGAATCATTTTAATATAGAGCCAGTTGACCCGATCAAAACCTTTGGCGAGAACGATTTTGAGGATGGAACCCTTGAGTTTTTTAGACTTCATGGAATGTAGGGATTCCTAAGTAGTGCCAATAGCCTCATGGATTTGTCTATTTTGAAGGAAAGCAAATTTTTCAGGAGAGATGTGACAAGAGAGGATAGGTTTAAGTCGGTTGGCTATAGTATTGGCTATGATATTGTAAAGATAGTTGCAGAGAGAAATGGGTCTGAAGTCATTGAAAGATGTGGGGGAGTCAGATTTGGGGATAAGTGCAATGAAAGTGGATTTTATAACCTCGTACAATCACCCTGATGTCCTGCATTCCTCCACCACCTTTATAAGATCTTAACCAATAGTCTCATGAAAGGCTAGATAAAAATCAATAGTCCATCCATTAGGCCCTAGAAACTTGTCTTTTTTGAACCATTTGAAGGTTCTTTCCAATTCGCCCATTGTGATAGGGGATGTGAGCTCCTTAGCCTCATCTGGGGCAACAAACCGAGGGAAAAGACCCGCTATCTAAACAATTTCAGCGAGTGTGGCTCCACAGGGGGCCTTGAAGAGTTTATGGAAGTGAGAGTTTCCTAGGTGAGCCAGATGATTAAATGATGTTGCAAGATTCCCATCCTCCTTGGGCATGTGACAGATGGTGTCGCTTACTTTCCTTCCCTTTGAAAACTTGTGGAAGAACTTTGTATTCTCATCGTCGGCCTGTAGCCAAATAGCCTGACTTCAGAGGCACCAAGTTTCTTCCCTCTCTTTAAGAATTTTGGATCGTTGTGCCTCCAAGTTGATAAGGTGGGATTTAGCCTCCACAGAGGTGAATCCCCACCCCCGTTCATCGAAGAGATTGGCCAATGTATTCTCAATAGTCCCGAGGGTCTGTTCATCCCTGTCCCTTTTATCCTTGGCCCATTTAATAAGTAATCGCTTGATTTCTTGTAGGTTGTAACATAAACCCTCCGCTATAGTTCTCCCCGAGGAGGGTGGGTGAGAAAGCCATAAATTGGTAACTAGGTGTATATATGAGGGATCCTTTAGCTAGGTGGAGTTGAATTTGAAGGGTGCCCAAGACTTCTGGAAGGGACCAGACAACTCCATGTAGATGGGGGAGTGATCCAATATTCCTATAAAACCTACTCATTGTTTGTAATTTGATAGGCATCTCACTAGTAGTTCCTTAATGAGGAATTGATCCAAACGCTTGGCTAGTGCAACCTCCCCAATTGTTCGATTACGCCAAGTAGGTCGATATTTTACCATAGGGATATCAATCAAGTGATGTTATCCGAGGAGCTGCTCCATAATGTCTGATAAGGGATCCACCTATGCATTACTTCCCCGCGATTCCCCATAACCAATGGAGAAATTCAAGTCTCCTCCCAAAATGATATTATCAAAATTTACAAAGTAAAGATTTAGGAGGTGGTTCCAAAAAACATCTTTATTATGAAAAGGGGCATATACATTGACAATATTGAGATCCATGCCTATGAAGCTAGCACCATCCTAGGAGGCCTTGAAGTGTATAGTGCGAGGGTTTATACCCAAGGCCAACCCACTCGAATGCCCCATGACATCTAGTGCCTGTATAGTCCGACCCGGCTTCAAATATTGTAGCACAAGTATAATATGATCATCTAAGCCAAGAGTTTCTTGCAGAAAGATAATATCAATAGTCTCAAATTCAAATAATCATCTGAGGTCTAGTTTTTTAGGAGGGCTAGCCAGACCTCTGTAGTTAAAGGAGAGCCACTTCATGGGGGGGGGGGGGGGTGGGGACTGAGGGGGAGACTATTCTCTATGTACCCAATCGAGTGTAGATTGTTTGCCATAAGCCACTTCTGCCCTGGCTTGCTGGATGGCCCTAGAAATATGTGATTTTCGCCCCTTGGAGGATTTGAAAGAGCATGGAGCGGAGGCTAGGCCAAGCCCATAATTCACAAATGTTTGAGGTGGATGAGATGAGTGGGGATGACGGTTGTATGAGTGTGGGTTTCTAGAGATGTTTGAAGGGTCCGAATGAGGGGTTGAGTGTGCTAGATCAGGGATAGTAGGTGGAGTAGTTGAGTTAATTGGAAGGTGAATGTCCAGTGGGCAAGAAATGGCGAAATGGCTAAAATTGGGTATAGCTGCAGACGCAGGATGCAAATGTTGTGCATAACATATATAAGTAGAATAAAAAACAAAGCATGAGAGAGGAGGAATACCCGATGATCGAGCAGCCATAGCTGCAACCCTAGATCATGTCATAGGCGAGGATGGAGGACAGGGAGTACTTGATGATGGCATCTGAGTCGAATCATCCATATTTTTCTGAGGAGAATTTGATCGTGGAGTTTGTTCAACAGCAAATGTGGGTGCCATGGCTACAACTTCCTTTTCTTCTTTGGATGTAGAGGCAGTCTTAGAAACCAACGAGCATTCCTTATAGAGATGCCCAACCTTATGACACCTTCGGCATCTGAACGACACTCCTTCATAATCCAATATTTCAATCCAGGTGAAATTCTTCCACTGCAGAGTGATTTTTTCCTCCAACCCTTCTCTAATGTCCAAAAAAACCAGTATACAGGCCAACGATCGATTTCCAGAGCTAATATATGTTTTTTCATAGTCCAGGTAGGTGCCAAGTGCATTGCTGATGCGAATGAATATATCTTCAGACAAAAAGTGTAGGGGTAGACCAGGAAACCTAACCCATAGTGGTCCAACTCCAATTTTCTCGCTCTGGATAAAAAAGAGGGCTCCAATGCTTTAGCATGACCGAAGCCATCTCTCTGTGCCAATATCTAGAAAGTGCCCAATTTGTATTTTCCTCCTACTGAAAATAGAGTGCGAACCACCCTCGAGCCAGCTTTTGTACCTCTAGGAGTTCCTTGAAGATGTTCCCCCATATATCTTTGACCCATAGGTGGAGTCTCTCAGCAAAATAGGCGCGACCACAAACTCTTCCAACTAGTAACCTACCCACTGTGTCTACCACTTCCCCCATATGGACCCCTTCCCCAAATTTTAGGGTCAGATCCTTGCTCGTGGCATTCACACACTTAAGTTTTTGTTTCTCAGTGCGAAACATAGTCGGGTGATGCTGTAAGGGATCCTTAGTGCCTTGGTGCTCCTGTTGAGGCTGCTGAGAGGAATGTCAAGATTTGATCATCGGGGTTTCAAAACAACTGGAGAGAGTGGATGAGGATCCCAGTTCAGCTACAGGAGGGGCAAGTGGAGTGGAAGATGGTTGAGAGGGTCCATCTAGTGAATCAAAACCAATAGAGGAGGGAAGCTCAAAATATGTCAGGTGCGGAAAAACACCGGATGGTGACGGTTCAAAAGGGGGGGATGGCTGCGTGCAGGAGGCAAGCAGATGGAGGGTGGCTAACAAGAGGGGAGGCCAGTTGAGATTTAGGAAGTCAATGGAGAGGTGATGAAAGGGAGGCTGGATGAGGATAGGCCAAGGAGAGAATGAGAGGGGGGGAGTAATAGAAATGTGCGAGAAAGATAGACCCTATATCCCAGCGGGCATAGCTTCCGACGGAGGGTTAGGGCATGATCAGCTAGTGGCATAAGTGTTAGGGTCGACAGAGTAGTCCACCTCTTCATCATCCATATCCGACATCCTACAACAACCCTGACAATAGGGAAAGGGAAACATGTGACAATGAATCCAAAGTGCAAGTGCCAACCTCAACAGTGAGGACAACAATTCAAAACCGTGGGAGATAATCATGCGGGTTCAACTACAGATAATGTAGAAACCCTAACTGTGCTCCCTATTTGGTGTAGCCACGGACACCTGGTTACCCATCACCCTACTCATTTTTATCATTGTTTCAATGTTACTTTTTATTCCTGAAAGTTTCATGGAGTTCTAGGCATTGGATTGAGTCTTGGCCCTGAAAACATGGCAAAACATCTAGGGTTGCACACTCAAAACTAGTTAAAAAATATCCCAGTTTCTTGCATGGCCATGACGTGAGAGCGACTGGAGGGCCCCAGTTTCATGTGTGCCCATGTCATGGGAGCTACTGAGGCTCTAGGGAAGTGAAGTGTCAAGTTGTCACAGGGGTTGATCACCTGGAAGGGTTGGTTGGCTCATATAGGTTCTATGGTATGTGTAGAAGGTTAGATTGGTTGTGTTGTGTCAGTTCCAGTTCCTTAATTATACATGGGGAGTTGAATCATATTGTAGTAGGTTCCCATCACATGTTTACCCTAGCAAATTGGTTCAATTGGGTAAATGTGGGAGGAGGGTACTACAAAGTGGTATCAGAGCATGGTTCACCCCTTGGACTGGATGGGTGGTGTGTGTTGGTAATGCATTCATGTCGGTTGCATATGTGTTGCTTATATTTGTGGTCTATGTGATTGTTGCATATGAATGGTGTTGGTCATGGTTATAATGATGTTGCCATGTGAAATTGGATGGTGTGTCGTTGGATGTGTTTATCATGAGTATAGGTCAATTATTCACTGGTTATGCATGTCATTGTTTGTATGTATCATGTATGCATACATGTTTTCCATATTTTGATTATGCATACATTTATATGGGTGTAGTTTTCATGCATGAGGTCATGATGTGTGATTGATATGGGCATGCATTGATGATTGGACTATGGTTAGGACCATATCTATATGCCATTATGATTATGGTTATACACATATTGTACTATTACGGTTGATCTTGTAGATTGGATATCCTCCTTGAACTATACAGAGGTATGTTGATTATGTTTATAATTTGGTTTATCTGACATGGTATGCTTTGTAGGAAGAAAACAACAAATATGACTAGTAATATGGTAGACTATAGTTCTCAAGACTCTCCCTATGGATCAGATGAGAAATGTGGTGTTGGGAATTCTTTTGACTTAGTAGACACATTGAGAAGCTTGAAGGAAGAATTAAAGTTGCAAGGCAGATAATGACAGAATCATGCAGGCGCAGGAGAAACAAGAAGAAGTCAATGCAGTAATCCTTCAGAGTTTGTCAAACTTGCAGGGACATGGACCACTTCAGATTAGCCATGGATAGGAGAATAAGACTAATGGAGCATGTGGTAGTAGATATCATGGTGGGCACAGGTTAGATATGGATGACATATTTAGAGATGGAAGGTTCTTGGATACTCTAGATCAGAAAGGTGATGGACATAAGTACTATTCTAGTTCTTATTTCGACATGCACTATGATGATCATCATTATCATCCTTATAGGAGGAGTGACAGGGGATATTTTCTAGATGAGTTTAAGAAAGATAAGTCACCTACCTTTGATGGATATTTGAGGAATTCGAAGGATGCAGAGGCTTGGTTACCTGGGATGAAGAAGTTATTTGAGTTGCATAATTACACAAATAATATGAAGGTCAGAGTAGCTATCTTCAACCTGAAAGGTAAAGCAGACATCTAGTGGGAATATGTGAAGTAGGTCAGAGACATTAGGACATAAGAGTTGAGTTGGTATGAATTCAAGAGAATTTTCAAAAATAAGTACTTCTCGGAGAGGTACTATGACAACAAAGTAAGGAATTCTATGAGCTAAAAATGGAATCGATGAAAGATGAGGAGTATACGACTAAGTTGCTGGAGCTATTGAGGTATGTAACATATATTAAAGATGAAAAGACTAAATTTAAGAGGTTTTTTAGTGGATTTCCATTAACATTTAAGGACCAAATTGAGTATGATGAGCCTTGGTCACTGGATAAAGTTATTGGGAGATTGAAGCATTGTTATGAGCAGTCAAAATGTAATACATAATCTTAGCAAGGTTGGAAAGGGAAAGACAAAGCTAAAGGTAAATGGTAGTAAAAAAGAATGAAGCCTCAAAATGCAAAAGAGAAAGAGATTGTTGCACCATAAAAGAAGTACAATGTAGCTAGACAGGGACATGGGTCACATCAGAGGAATATAGGCAATGGTATGAGACGGTTGGAGTGTTGGATATGTGGTAAAGAGCATCTCAAGAGATATTTTCTGCAGTGTTAGGGCGTTAGGACTCATATTTATAGTGCCTAGAGGTACAAACTATTGGGGATGTCGGGCAGAGAATTCTTCTTATGGATAACAGGAAGGCAAATCACCATGCATCTATCATTGAGATGGACGGTAAGCTTTATGATCAAGTTGTTTCTATTTTGATTGACCCTGGATCTAATTATAGTTATATTAGTCCTGAATTGGTGGATAAGTGTGGTTTGAATAAATAAGTGCATGCAAAATCTTGGTTAGTACAGTTGGCTACAGGTATAAAGAATACAATTCATCATTAAGTAAGAGCTTGTGCATTTGAACTGAATGATATGCCTACATCAACAAATTTGAATGTATTATCATTGGGATCATACGATATGTTGTTGGGTATGGACTGGTTGTATCTACATAGGAAAAAGGAAGATTTTTAGCCATTGAATGCTTGGATGACAATGGAGAGCAAATAATCTTACAGGGTAAGAAGAATGCAACATCAGTTATGATAGTGACATCTATCCAAGAAAATTGCAGTCGCAAAAAAAGGTGGGTATTATTTGTAGTACATATCTTTAGTGAAAATGGTAAGGAGGATTAGGACGCAGAGGTATTGAGCAAGTACTCGATTTTACAGTGGTTTCAAGAAGTGTTTCCAACAGAGATTTCACAGTTGCCGCCTAAAAAAGAAGTGGAATTTTCTATTGAGTTGGTACCAGGGGAAGCACCAGCATCAAAGGAACCTTACAGGATGAGCACTCCAAATTTAGTAGATTTGAAGTTATAGTTAAAGGAAATGCTTGAAAAGGGACACATTAGGCTAAGTGTATAACCTTGGGGTGCACCAGTATTGTTTGTGAAGAAGGATGGTAGTCTTAGGTTATGCTTTGATTATAGACATCTGAATAAGGTGACCATCAAGAACATGTATCTGCTGTCGAGGATTGATGACTTGTTTGATCAGTTGAAGGGAGCAAAAATATTCTCAAAGATTGATCTGAGATTCAGATATCATTGGGGAAACATTAAAGAAGAGGACGTCCACAAGATGACTTTCTGGACTAGATATGGGCATTATGAGTTTGTTGTCGTTCTGTTTGGTTATACTAATGCTCCAACTACCTTTATGTTTTTGATGAATAGTGCGTTGTGCCCTTATCTGAATTTTTTTTTTATTGTCTTCATTGATGAAATCTTGATATATTCTAAGAATGAGGAAGAGCATGCCAAGCATTTAGAAGCAGTATTGAGATTGTTGAGAGAGCATCAATTATATGCTAAGCTCAGTAAATATATTTTCTTTCCAATATAGGTGCATCACTTGGGACATTTTGTTTCCAAGGAAGGCATAACAATGGATCCAAAGAAGATAAGGGCTATCATGGAGTGGGTAACTCCTAGAAATGTGGAAAAGATAAGAAAATTTATGGAGTTATTGGGTTATTATAGGAGGTTCATAAGGAACTTCTCCCAGATTGCATATCCTATTACATCAATGCAAAGGCAAGGTAAGAAATTTGAATGGATAGAGGAATGTGCAACAAGTGTTGAGCAATTAAAGTAGTTGTTGACAAATGCTCCAATGTTAAAGATTGCTGATCCAGATAAATATTTTGTGGTATGTACAGATGCTTGCAAGAGAGGACTTGGTGGAGTCCTTATGTAGGAGGGACAAGTAGTGTGCTACGATTCACAGAAACTAAATGAGCATGAGTAGAACTATGCGACTCATGATCTTGAGTTAGCAGCGATCATTCACGTGTTGAATACATGGAGGCACTATATTCTTGGTAGAAGGTTTGTATTGATGAGTGATCATAGTGGGTTGAGGTACCTATTTGACCAAACAAATCTGAATCCCAGGCAAGCTATATGGTTGGCCATGATTAGTGAGTTTGACTTTGAGATCAAGTACATCAAGGGTAAAGAGAACAGGGTTACATATGCTCTTAGCAGGCGGGTACAAGCAAATCATATTGCAACTATGAGTTCTTATGGGATAGATCTATAGGATCAGGTCTTACAGGCATGTCAACAGGATAATAGGTACATGGATCTCATGTACAAGTTACAATAGAGTACATGTACATGTAGAGGTATAGGTGCACAAGATGTGGACTGTCATCTCTTAGAATATGGATTTATCAGATTTAGGGACATGATATATGTGCCAGACAATAGTGAGCTCAAGAAGATTATCTTGATAGAGTTTCATGTGAAACTGTATTCAGGACACCCAGGATATCAGAAGACATTGACCACAGTGAAGAAGTTTTATTATGGGTTAAATTTGAAGAAGAATGTGGTAGCGTTTGCAACTAGGTGCTTGGATTGTTACCAGGTGAAGGTAGAGTGTAAGAAACCAGTTGGATTACTACATCCAATTGCGATTCCAGAGTGGAAATGGGAGGTGATTTCCATGGATTTCATTACAGGCTTTCTGAGGACATCTAGACAAAATGATTCCATCATGGTTGTGGTGAACAAGTTGACAAAGATAGCACACTTCATTATAGTGAAGTCCACTTATTCAACCAGTGATGTAGAACAAGTGTTCATCATAGATGTTATCAGATTTCATGGTGTTTCAAAGAAGATTGTGTCAGATAGGGATGCTAAGTTCACTTCTAGATTTTGGAAAGAGTTGTTTTCAAGTTTGGGTACAAAGTTTGCCTACAACACAACTTATCATCTGTAGTCAGATGGACAAAGAGAGAGGGTCAACCAGATATTGGAGGACACATTGAGGATGTATGTGATGCACCAATAGAGGATATGGAAGGATCATATTCCATTGGTTGAGTTCACTTATAATAATGGTTACCGAGTGTCTTTGAGGATGATTCCATTTGAGGCACCCTATGGGAAAAGTTGTAATACTCCCATCAGCTGGAGTGATCCAGTGAAGAGGGTATTGATTGAACTGGATATGTTGGTAGATATGGAACAAGAAATGCAAGTAATCAAGAAGAATTTGAAGACAACACAGGAGAGACAAAAAAATTATGCATATCGAAACATGATGTTTAAGGAGTTTCAAGTTGGGGAACATGTGTACTTGTGCATCAAGACCAAGAAGAGCTCCTTGAGGATTGGATCATGTGCTAAGTTGGCACCTTGATTTTGTGGACATTTCAAAATACTTGAAAGCATAAGAATAGTAGCATATCAACTTGCACTACCTCTGAAAGTGAAAGTCCATGATGTTTTCCATGTCTAATTGCTTAAGAAGTATGTTTAAGATGTTGATCATGTGATTGACTGGTCTATATTGCAAGTGGAGGCAAAAGGAGAATTCCAGTCAGAACCACAATGCATATTGTAGAGAAATATGCTCATGCTTCAAAACTGACCAATCGAGTAGGTTAAAGTGCAATGGAAGCACTTTAGGCTTGATGAAGCTACATGGGAGATGACTAATCAAATGCGGACTATGTTTCCTTCTCTATTCCTTGGTTGAACGAATGTTTTTGGTATATGATTGGTATGATGTTTTTGATATGTGTATGTATATATATATGGAAGTAAATACCACTATGAGGTGTGTTATAAAGCTCCAATAAGGGGTATGGGTGTCATGTCATTATGGTTATCATGTAGTTATGTTGACATGTTGGCTTGCTTCTCAACAGGTTGATCAATGTAAATAATGCATGGAGCTAAGTTATAAAGCTCCATAGGCAGTATCTTTTCCTTTTAACAGTCTTGTTGGTTGTAGGTGTCATTGAACACGGAGGATGGTGTTCCCCCAAGGGGGAGGGTTCTGTAACAACCCTGGTCAAAATTCCATGTAATAAAAGTTAATAAAGGAAAAATAATAACCATGGTTATGGGACACTTATTCCATGCTGAATGTTGGGAAACACATCCTAGTGTGGGTGTTCATTTTAGTTATTATGGCTAAGGAAATTGGCAAAGGAAACGACAAAGGATTTGGAAAGGAAAAATTGCATTAATTAACATTTTATTTATGAAAATAAAGGAAATTAGGAGAAAAGGAAGGTGTAAGGTCACAAGTTGCATGTGAGGAGGAGAATGAAGGAAAATAATTAAAAATGAAGAAAATAGAGGCCTCATTAAAAAAAGGATTTTGAGGATTAGTTAGTACCTTTTGTTAGTTTAGTTTTGGAGCTCGCTCTCTATTCTCTCTCTCTCAAACTCTTGGACACTTAGAGTTTTCTTGGAGCACTTCAACATTGGATTAAGAAAAGCAAAGAAATCAAGATGAAGCAAAGATCAAGCAAGGAAGAGAAGGATATAGCATCTACAACGAGATTATTTGCATGTATCGATCTGCATGTGTGATTTCCTTGCTAGATTTAACATGCATGGTTATGCATGTGTGTTCTTAGTTATCTTGTTGTCATTGGCATGGGTTTTTCTAGGTGTGACAGTGTTTTTCAGCCTAGCCTTTCCATTTTAGGATATCCATGGTATGGTGGGTTCTTTTTTATGTGGTTGAGTAGGATTTCTGCATGGACTCAAAGCTCAGTAGGGTGGTCCCAAGATTATTCACAAGTCCTAGGAATGTCGGGATGGGATACACGGTAAATATTGAATGTGAACACCTCAATTTAGCCTAGGAATCCCTTGACCAGTGAATGACGTGTAGAAATTTTGAATAATATGACACTTATTCACAGAGATTATCCTAATTATACAATATTTTCAGAATGATGCATAATACATAACCTCCTCTACCTTGATCATCCATTTTGTAGAATTAAGAAACAATCACATGCGCACATTGAAGCATCAATCACACATATCAACACAGTGTGTACTGGGGAAAGCATACAGCTGAAAGCCCCTCAACTATCTGTATATTATATTGATTGAGAAAATTTAACAATACATAGTACAATACTCCTCGCAAGTACTCAATACTATCTCCACCTGTTACACACAAACTAGCTCAGATTTGAATCAATCACTGGCTCAAATCTCCTCCGCTACTTGCCTGCCTCCACTACGCAATCCTGCATGAGAATAGAATGAAGAAACAACTCCAAATTCATATTTCCTTTGCCTATACCATGAAATCCTCATTGGCAATACCCAATCCATTGATTGTGCAAATCTCATGCACAACTATAGTCACAACTGACAATTGTCTTGCCCTTTCACTCACCTCTAACACTTGTCTCCACTGAACTGTCCATGCATTGAGTTAACTGATGTATTCTTTAGTTGATTTATGAGTTA
>APFE031146539.1:674645-728215 GCA_000404065.3 Pinus taeda
TCACACCACTCATCATTAGTCTATTTGTTAGTTAGACTAAATACAACTCGTTCAACTAAGTCAAACTGAACACAACTCCATCAACTCCTCATTCAACTCCACCAAACTCAATCACTTGAGTTCTAACTGAAGTCCTTCTTGCAATAGCTCAACTAACCCATAAGAAAAGCGTATTTCCTTCTGGTAGTTGCATGTGCCACATCTGTAGCTCGAACTGAAGTGCTGCAAGAGGATAAGATAATGTTTATAGTCTAAATATTATTAAGAGCTAATAATATTCGACTGTTCTATATTTAGATTGGCAGTCTAAAAATAGACTCCGCCCATATGTCTAAAAATAGAGGTCCATCTATTTTTACCAACATGAACAATCATCCACAGGTAGCATCCTGCAACTCATAGACCATGATCCATATGTCTAAAAATAGACATAGTATAAAAATAGACTTTGCGCCAAAAATAGCCTGTGGGACCAATTAGTCAGGGCGACTTATTTTCATTAAGCTCCATCATCTTGTTGCATTTTCAACATGACGGGATATACGGTAAAGCTCAATGGTGAGTACCCTTGATTGGGCCTAGGAATCCCAGGATGGGATACATGATGAAGACCAAAGGGTGGAGACCTCATAGGACTAGGAATCCCTTGACCGGTAATGACAATATACACAATAAATCTGAGAGGCTGGGTCAAACAAATAGCTCATAGCATAGGTGGAGATATCTAGTGCATCCATGCTTATTTTTGGCCTAGTGATCCGGTGAGGATTGTAGTAAAGCCTGGTATTGTATGTTTATTGTTTATGGCCTAGCGATCAGGTGGGGATTGTGGTAAATCCTGGTTCTATTGTTGAGGGTGAGGTGGTGTAGCCTCGGGAAGCCCTGGTTAATTTTGGTTATAAGTCCCACATTCATGCTTGGAATATGGCACAAGGGTGATTAGCTAAAAGAAAAATTTGGTTCAACCAATCTATGGTTGGGTGGTACATGGAAGTCCTGAAGCTTGTGGGCTTAAATATTCATTAATAAGAACTATTTATCCTTGATAGTTTATGAGAAAATGTATTGCTTCATATGAGGCATTTATGGCTGTTGTATCCTTATTAGTTCTATTGGTTATACGTTGATTATGAGCATGTTTTATGACAATGAAGATGTATGACTCTCATCATGCTTTGTTTTGTAAATGAATGTACACTGCATATATGACCTAATAGATGATAATGAAACTAATGTAACAAGGCATCAAGGCTTCTTAATGATTCTCAGATAAGTATGAGACCCCTATGCTTAGATATGTTGTTATGACTTGTAGAATGCATATTTTGGGACATGTTTAACGAAATTCCTGTCATGGCTAGTAGGGGTCCAACCAAGTATTTGTTAAAGTATTTGCATTTGTATCATTGTTTTGATGTTACTATTCATTCTTGAAAATTTAATGGAGTTCTGGGTTGTGGCCTGAGTCGTGGCCCTGAAAAAGTGTGACAAAATCTAAGGTCACAGGCTCAAAACTAGCTAAAAAAGACCCTAGTCGCTTGTATGCCCATGCTGTGAGAGTGACTAGAGGGACTTAGTCACATGCATGCCCATGTCATGGGAGTGATTTAGGCTCTAGGGTAGTGAAGTGCCAAGTGGTCATAGATGTTGATCACCTGGAAGGTTGGTTGGCTCATATAGGTTTTGTGGTATGTGCAGAAGGTCAGATTGGTTGCGTTGTGTCAGTTCCACTTCCTTAACTGTAAATGGGGAGTTGAATCATATTTTAGTATCTTCTCATCACATGTTTACCCCAACAGACTAGTTAACTTGGCTAAATGTGGGAGGATGGTGTTACATGCGGAGTGTAGGGACTCTAGTGGGGGTCGGCTGGCTGGTAGGGTGTGTTGCTACTAACAACATGGTTTAGGGTTTGATTGGGTGGATGTTGGTGACGAATTGGGTTTGTCATGGGAATTTGGGTTTCGACTGGGCTTTTAGGATGAAGCTGGTTCCACGATCCTTAGGAGCTTCTTTGCTGGTGAAGACAGAATCATCACAACTCAGAGGCGGGATGAGGGTGGCGATGTGGGTGTCAGTGCGGATACCAATAGTCATGGTGAGGGTACTCCGCGAGGAAAAGCTCATGGGGGCCATGGAGCATGGAGTGGGAGAATATCATTGGTCGGTTCTTTGGGTGAGAATGGTGGTAGGATCCTGGCACAGGGCAACCATGGAGTAGGAAGCAGGAGAAGGGGTACAGGTCGTGGATGAGATCCGAGTTCCCATATCAGAGTAGTAGGACAGGAAATGTGGGGTCGGATGGACGTGCAGTTGTTGGTTGAAACAAGAGAAATTTGGCGCAACAAGAGCTATTCCAATCTATCATGGACACAATGGAATCTCATGATAGGGTCAAGAGGGAAGAACATGAGTTATTTCTAACCATGGTGGATCAAATACATTTCTTTCAATGCCACATCTATGAGAGAATTGTGGTTGTTTAGCGTGGTCAAAATCTGCTGGTAGAGAAGCTCAGGAAGCTAGACTCATGGCTTGCTCACTTTGAGCAACATGTCCACTGTTTATACTACCGACCCCCTCCTCTAGGAATGGGGCCAGACAACCCTTCTTCTATCACTTCTGATGACTGATCATGGTAATATGTGTCTTTTTATTTATTTTTATTTTTTGGTGTGTAAGGCCTATCGGGCTCTGAACCTGTTAGTTGGGTATTTTTCTTTTTGTCTGTAGCATGATAGTAACATTGGTCAACAAACCTAGTAGGGGTGAGGCTACATGCACTTTGTCATCTATGTACATACCTTTTGAGTAATGAAAAAGCTTTGACTTACAAATAAAAATAAATAAACATATTCAAAAAATAATTATAAAAAAGGAAAAAAAGAAAAAAACAAGAACCTACAATATTTAAGATTTTTTAAAACATTAAAAAAATACAATAAAATCTTTAAAATCTTTAAAAAAAAATTTAAATAAATTTTATAAAAATTTAAAAAATTAAAAAAAAATAGCCCTCATGTTTGCTTCATCAATATTACCTACCAAATAAAAACACTGTTCGGTAAGAGCATCTAATTCTCCATAACATTTAACCAACCAGATAACCATATGTTATTACCTGCATCGAATGTTGGACCACTTGTTGAAAACATATATTAGTAGCTCGTAGTTTTATGGATCAAACATGCTTTTGATCGACTGTAATACTATAAATATTTTGATAGATTTTTGTTATATAGAATAAATATATCTTTTGAGATATATAGAGGGGTAAACCTACTACGAGCCAACTTGAGTGCACCAGTGGTACCCAAGATAATGTTTATAAAATATTCTCGATGATTTCTAGATGTACGACTAAAAGAAATCGATGCAATACCATTCAAAAGTAATCTGTTGATATCATTCACTTTTCTATCTCCAAAGTGCAGCTAGTTATGCCCATAGCTCGCAAGGCTCACAACTTGAGGTCACGGGTTCAAATCCAATCCTATCCTTTCCAGACCAAAACACACGAATTATTTTGGTTTGGAAAGGATTTACTGAATGTCTTGATATAATACCTAGAGTGGGAGATTTAATCAATTGAAATTTAACCCTTACCTATGAAAAATATGGATTCTCTCGCTACATTACAATATCTTGCTCATTTCCCGACAAACCTTCTAGAAATTATTTTAGAGTTGTTTTAGTTACAATAAGGAATTTCTGAGGGACACTTGGACTTTCCGATTTTAGGGGAGACATCGCTTATCTAGAATTTTGGTTATGACCAAAAGAGGGTTCATCTAAACCCTTAGAAAATAATATGGGGAAGAAAAAGTCTTGGATAATTGATGAGAACAAACACTATGGAAGATGGGATTGAGATATTTCTCGAAGAGAGATAAAAAATATTTTGGTTATAGTTTTCCTTGCAATGGTTCAGGATGGGGTGGTACTTGTGATATCTCCCCCTAGGATGTGATGCACCACTAGAAGTACCATGCCGATGCTTTTTTTACACTTGTCGGGATGAACCCCTAGTTCCAACTAGGATGTGTTTCATCCCCATTTTTGTTTAATTTTTCAAATTTATGATTTAATGATTTTTTATTTTGATTTTATTTTTAGAATTTTAAAACAATTTAATTAAAAAAATATATTATTTTTAATTAACTTGAAAAAGTAGGATTATTTTATTAACATGATTATATGTTAATATTTTTGTTTTGTTTTTTTACTGCAACTGAGAATTTGTATTAATATTTTAAAATATTAGGTTAATTGCTCGTTGTATGTACATTAGGATAGAATTGTTCAAAAAGTGGCTAATTACATGACTTAGGTATGCATAGACTCTTGACCATTTCCAAATCATGACATTTTTTTCTTCCTTATAAAGGAAAAAAGTAAAAAAAAATTCCATTTATAATCTTTCCAAATTTAGCCCAACAGGTAGCAAAATTTTCTACTGATCAAAGATACTTCCTAGGTTGGACCTCCTCTTGATTATGTCGGCAGGATGGAGGTCTGTTTCCTCCATTCATTCTCTACAACAACTCCTTTAACTGAGTCCTTATGGTGCTCAATTCATTTTCTATCTGTGCTATCCTTTCTAAAGTTACAAATGCTATCCATGACCATTAAGAGATCTTGATTTAGTGCTTATAACTCTCCCTGCATATTTCTGCTACTTCCTCATTGAACCATTTCTCCCACTTTTTATTGTAGTAGTAACAACTATAGCTCGAGAGACCCTAAAAAAAGAAAGGAAATTCAGTGACATAGTTTGACACCTCCCATGAAGGTTATTCAAGATTACTCTAATAAAGAATTTTGGTTTGATTTTTTCAATGTGTATATTTTAACTAAATTTCTCTTTGTTTTAAATGTTTCTTGATCTCTCTTAAAAAAAACATTCTTGAATTCTCTCTAAATATTTTAGTTTTGAATGTTTTACATTTACTTTTTCCCTAAGTGAAAAAGGAAAATATTAAACAACCATTTTGTTTATAATAGATAATATTAAAACACTAAAAAAAATGCCATTTTAACTTTTTGCCTTGTTTTACCTTTTAAATATACTAAAAATAGCATTTTAATCTATTCCCCCGAAATATTGTAAAAACAAGATATGCCCCTACTAAAATATTTTATGTTTTTCTTTCGAACAATATAAAATAATTTTAAAATTTTGATTTATTCCCTAAAAAATAAAAAAATCCAATATAATTGGAGTGTTTTAATTAAATTTTTTTATAAATGATAACAATATAAAAAAACACTAACCCTTTAAATGAAAAAGATTATTGTTGAATGCCTTTTTGATGATCTTAAAACTCTTTCATAAATTGCTACATGCTTTTAACCAATTCTCTGCAAGATTTGATGTCATATGAGGAATATAAGAAAGAAGTATTTTTATAACGCGTAGTATATGGATTATTTTAACATTTAATACACGTGAGAAAAATGAAGAATAATTTAATTACATAATAAATGATCGATAAATAAAATAAAAGTTTTATCTAATTTTGGAGAGAAAATACTAAAAGGGAAGATTAGGGGAAAAATTTGGGTGGGAATTTGAAGAGAAAGTTGGGAGGAAATATTGGGGGAAAAATTTGGGTGGGAATTTGAAGAGAAAGTTGGGAGGAAATATTGGAGGGTTTTTTCAAAATTTTTTGTAGGGAATTTTTTTTCTTTTTTGGGGCAGGGGTGTGGATTTGGATGGAAAGTTTCATTCTCTCGATTATAATAATGTTATTGATGAATATTATGGGAATGTATCAACTCTAAATAAAGAGTCATGTTTTCCACTTATTAAGTAGTTTGGTCACAATACAAGTAATGATATTGAGCATGTTGATCAAGAAAGTCCTAATTCTATGGATTTTGAAGGTGCTACTGGTGAAGGGGAGGAGTATAATGGTGATCATTCTTATCAATAGTTTAATGATAATATCAATGATAAGGATCCCTACGGGGGGTGACATGGGATATGAGCATGTTGAGAAGGGCTAGTAGCTAGTTCTACCCTCGTGAAAACTCGAGAAGAAACATGGCGTCAGTCACCCTCCTATACGGAATTCCCCCTCCATGTAATAAATTCACCAAGAGGAAGTTTGATTTGTTGAGACTCAAATCCATTCTGCTTAATTCTACAATGAATACACTGAAATTTTTGGAGGCTTCCATTGATGGCATTGCTATTCCCAATGCACCTCACAATAGTAATATTATTCAAAGGGGTAGGTCTCAATTTTATTCATTACTTTGTGCTGTCATGAATATCAAGTTACAAAGTCAACTTGGGGACTATCAGTGCTTGGGGGAAACTTTTCACCTCCTTACTTTTTCTTTACAAAAGGAAGGACGAGGCCCTCTTGGTCTAGTTCTTTCTTCTTATCCTAGTCATTTTCAATTCATAGCTCCATTTAGTCATAACCTTAGCACCAGTTTGGGTGAGATTGCCAAACCTACCCTTGCATCTCTAGAATTTCTCCTCGCTAAAAGCCATTGGAAATGCAATTGGGAAATTTTACTGCAGGTGCCCAGAAACAGAGGAATATGCCAGAACCACCTGTTAGTGTCGGTCTTGTCATTTTCTGGGAATATGCCAAAACCTCCCATTTTTCATATGCAGGAACATAGAGAGGATGAACACCTTCATGCAGCATAAGACCCCTCAGCAACAACTTAACAACGTTTATCACTTTGCTCTTATTCGGATGTTGGTGGATCATCAGTTGGGATTGCAGGGAATTTCTTGGGAGGACTTCATCTCCCGTGACCTCTTCAGCACTTCACGGGTACTACCAGAGGCAGAGCATGAGATAGGTGGTCCTTCTCATCAGTATGAGTGCCATGAGACCACTATTATACCAGTATTCATTACATATCAGAGAGGTAGTAGGCACTTGTTTGCAGCAGCAAAGTGAGTGTTATCTCCACCCGGGGTGGAAGGGGCCTTGCTTCCGGCATCGACTACATAGGTACAGGACAAGGGCAAGAGGCCCATGCATGACGAGGGGCCATCAGGCGAACAGGAGGCTGACTTCATCCTCATTCAGGATGATGACGCAAATGTGGAGAGTGCCAAACTTAGGATGACCATTCAGGAGCAGAACACGGAGATCCAAGACTTGTCACTCAATTTGGAGAGGGACAAATGGATCATCAGGTATTTGGAGCAGAGAAACAAGCAGCTTGAGGACCAACATGAGATCATGGAGCTACAAAACATCTGTGAGAATCAACAAGCTGCCCAGCAAAGGAGGATCGAGCTCACTACCTTAGAGCAAGAGATCAACAATGACCGTGAGTATTGGCTCGACCGGATCAACATACACCTTGAGAGGCTGCTGGAGAAGGCTGACAGAGACAAAACCATACTGAGGCAGATGGTTTATCATTACATGGCATGGAACATGAGTTCAAAGGCTCAGATAAGGAGCTTGAAGGCAAAATTGAGCAAAGCAACCAAGAGACAAAAGAGGCAAAAAGAGCAAGATCGGCTTCGAATCGTGGTTGATGCCTTTGTGGCCCAACATAGTGACTCTTAGAGAACCTCTAGCCCAAATTTCAAGAAATTTGGGGCAATTTTGGTCACATGGAAATTTTTTGGTCACAACACAGGTTTTTTCTCCTTGTGCGCTGCGCCACTGGTGTGACGCTTAGGATTGGCAGCTCCAAATGACAAATGGCTTGCATTTTTGGATTCAGCATGCAAAATCACGACTACTGGTGCTTGGACAAGAAATTTGGGCATGATTTGAGTCTCCAGGAGGTCAAAAACACCCAAAAAATGGCCTCTCTGCCTATTTTGACACACAGGAAGCAGTCTTGGGAGAATGAAGATTTGGAGGGGAAAATGAGCACCAAATTCAAAAATTCCACTTGGGTTGGAAAGTAAATAGGTCAAGCTTTCCAACAAGTACACTTGGGTACATTTTGGATTCCTACAAGTGCCTAAAAACAACCTCCAAATGGCGCAATGCATATAGAATTTGGCGCGGCGCATATAGGGAAAAAGGCCAAATTCACCTCCATTTCACGAAATTTTGATTCACGACTTTCTCCAAGTGGGCCCGCTCATCTACACTTCACATTTTCGGCACATAAGGCAAAGTTTAAAGCATTTTCACTCCAGATTGGCTTCTATCCAAGTGGCAAAGGAAGGCAAACAGTCACCCAAGCCATTTGTCATGTTTGTAACGCTGCACCTGTAGCTAATGGTTGGATTTCCATCTCCATTTTGTAATGATTCGAGAAAATCCCTAACCCTTGGCCGTTCTATCTCCTCATGGCACATTCTATATATTGTATGCAAACTATTTGCAAAGGGTTGGTTGGCTTGTAATTTCTGGGAGATTGTGGGAAAGAAACTCTGTTTCTTCATTGTATATTTTGACAGAGGATTAATGAAAGGAAACGACTCTGTTTCATGAGATTCATGTGGTTGTGAGTATAGCAAATGTGTCTCTTATGTTTCATATGTATTTTGTTATGTTTCACAGTTCATTTCATATTTATTTCCAGTGAAATTTTCTAATTTAGGTAAGGTAGAATTCATTTTTATTGCTCTGCCTGTGGGAAAATTTCATGTTCAGTGTTCTTTCTTCTGTTGAAAAGGATTCATGTACTTATGCCCTTTTCACCCTCCTAAGCAATCTCTCCATTCTGCGCTATTTCAAACTGAATTGCTAGACTTTCCGCCTGTCTTGCCTCACGAAGTAATCTGTGCCTTTGTATTAAATTCTATGTTCATTGTTGTCCGTTGGTCCCATACCATCCTAGAAACTCAGTCATTCATAAAAAATCGCTTCTTGTATCCATATTCACTTACTAGCCTAAGATCAATATTTCACAGTAAGTCATCTCAACCCATATCGTTTATCTATTCATTGAGCGTGACTCGGAGAGAGCCCTCTCTTGTTCTGGTAGGGCTATCTACTAGACTGAGCATGGTTTGTGGTTACCCTAAATTTTTCCTTCCTTCATCCTAAGGCGGATTTAGGTGCTAACACCACCTATGCACACATTTGTGTGGAAATGGACTTCAGCACTGGATTCCCAGGTGAAATAAACCTAACAAGTAAAGACTATGTGTGGAACTAGAAACTCGATTATGAAAGTGTCCTCTTCAGATGTCGATAGTGCTTTGAGATAGGCCATCTAGCCAAAAATTTCCCAAAAGCCTCCTAGAAAAATTATGCTAGAAAGAATCACCACAAATCTACATGGTGGGAAGGAGCACAAAAAGAACATTACATTGTCATAAAGGAAGAACACTCTCCAAAAAACTCTGAATCGTAGGAAATCGGGCAAGAAAGAAACAACTCTCAAGACAAGCACGGGGAAAGCCCCACCGAACAGCAAAAAAATGAACTCGACAACCCCTCAAGCATCAACAGCTATGAGGATTCACATACTGCACAAAATAAATCTTCATTTAACAGAAAAGTAGATCTCCCAGACCAAACTTCTTCTCCGACTATCTTCAAAAGGACGTACACAACAGATCGCGAAGCTAAGACACCAATGTCCCAAGAACCAGAAGAGATGAAGGAGATGTAAGATAAAGGAAGTTGGAAGGCTGTAGAGAAAAAAAAGAAAGCTACAGCACCAATCTCACCAAGAATGACGAGAAGCCAAACAATTAAGACCTAATAAAATTATAGGTCCGATAGACCAATTTGGTCTCAGTGGACGTTAACCACCATCATATTAGGTTATTGCAAGAAGAGTCCATCAGCTATGGGGGGTACCTACAATTGGATTTTTCTCCTCATGCCTGGTTTCCTGCTGTTACCCCTCACGATTAGATTTCCCTACCTCAGGTATACAGTTTCTCCTAGGTCTTACTACCTTCCATTTTATTTTGGTATATATCTCTTTATCTCTAGCTTGGGCCAAGATATCCTTTTGGTACCATTGTCCTCTCATTTGTCTATAGTCTCAATTCTCAGTCCATCCTCATTCTCTAAGCTTCTCCTAAACTTTTCTATTTACTACTAATATGGTGTCTCCCTCACCACCTTGCCTAGCCAATCTTATTTCACCTCTTTTCTATATTGTGAGCACCTTCTACCTTTTTCCATGTGCCACCAACGAACAAGTTATAGGACGAGAGATGACAATCATAACACTCTCTGTAGTACCTAGGTTTGTTCTAAATCTTATGCCTCTACAAACATATATCACCAACATAATCCACTCACATTCAAAATTAAATTGAAAACATTAAATAGGAGGTTAACGAAGAATGGAAAAATATATCTACTTTAGAGGTCATGGATTTAGTCTCAAATTCAGTCCCTGATTTGGGTAGCTCAAGGTCAGAAAAATCAATACCTTAACATGATCAACATTTTTTGGCACACCAATAATCTCTTGGGAAAAGTTTTGTTTGAACAAAATGAAATTGAGGACAAGCTTCTCCTCCACACGGAGTAGCTACACTTGCTCTATCAACTTATGGATCAACATATGTAACACATGGAGGAAACTATTATTCACATCAAATATCCACCTCCCTCGGGCAAATTTGAGCATCCTACACTTGCCAATTTTCCTTAATGTATTTACTATGTATGTTGCAGTTAGGAACAATGTTTTATATTCCCTAATTATATAATTCTATAGGTTTTCATGTTTTAGTTGTTGTTATTTCTATGGCTTTCCAACCAAGTCTTTGTATAGGAAATATATGTCACACTAAGCACGTCATGCTTGTTTTGAAGGCTTTGAATCTAAATCTCAACTATTGTCTTTGATCTAGTTTCCAATTCAGTAGACCAAAGTAATTTGAGAAGTTGAACAACGAGATATAAATATATTTTTGTTAAATATAAAATTTTGAGTGTACAAAAAAAATATCAATGATAAGCAAAATTACTCAAAATCTAGAACCAATTGAAGATTTCAATGACTATTAAACGAATGCAATGGTAATTTTCGTCCAAGCAATGATTTTAATGGAAACAACAATTGATATTTCAGTGGTAGCATTGATGTAGAGGAGAAACAAGGTGATCACATTAATAGTGATGAATATTTTTCTCTAACAACAAAAATTAAAGGATCTAATGAATATGATGGAGACTTTCCTTTGAGTAGATATTTTCAAAGCACTCATGGGGATGATGAAGGTTGTTCTCCAACAATAATTGAAAGGCTTAAATGAAGATGATGAATAATTTACTCCAAACAAGGATTTTAAACGAACTGATTAGGATGATGATTTATATCTAAGTGAGGATTTTAAAGGCATTGAAAAGGATGATTAATAATTTACTCCGAATGAGGATTTTAAAAGGTAATTATGAGGATTATGAATTTCCTCAAAGTGAGGATTTTAAAGGCACTAATGAGGATGATGAATTTCCTTCAAGTTGTGATTTTAAAGGTACCGATGAGGATGGTGAAGAATTTCCTCCCCTCGAGGGTTTTAAAGGCATTAATGAGGATGACAAATTTCCTCCAAATGAGGATTTTGAAGAAAATTATGAGGATATTGTTCAATAATTCCCTCCAAGTGAGGATTTTAAGGGCACCGATGAGGATGATTAGTAATTTCCTCCAAGCAAATATTTTAAAGGCACTAATGAGGATGTTGAATTTCCTCTGAGCAAGGATTTTAAAGGCACTAATGAGGATGATGAATTTCCTCCAAGTAAAGATTTTGAAGGCACTGATAAGGTTGATGAATAATTCCTCCAAGCAAGAATTTTAAATTAATTAATGAGAATGATGAATAATTTCCTCCAAGGAACATTTTAAAAGCTTTAATGAATATTTTTCTCCAAGAGATAATTTTGAGGGAACTAATGATAATGATGGAGATGATGCTAAAATTACTAGAGATGATTATGATGAGGGTGGATTTTTTCTTATTAGTGGGGAATTTAAAGGCACTAGTATGGATGATGATGATTTTTCTTCAAGTGAGGATTTTAAAGAAATTGAAGAATGATGTTGTTAGTTACCAAGACATTCATTTTAAGGAACAATTTAATGGTAATCATGATTGAAATTCTTGTGTTGGGTATGATGAAAATTTTGAGTATGATTATAGTGAGGATAAAATTCCTCTTAGTGATGAGGATGCTCATTGTAGCATTTATGATGAAATGATGGAGATATTGCAAACAAATATTGTATCTAGAAGTACAAATATACCTTTTTATATAAATCCAAATCCTTTCAGTTATGCAAGGCCTAGGAAAGAATTTCTCACAAAATCAAGTTCCACTAATGATTTGATTTCAAGTGAATGTTTTCAAAATAATTGCATGAAAGATATAGAATTCGTGTATGTCTTAAAGAAAAGGAAGATATATTTGTCAATGAATAAAAACATGCAAAGTTCATATTTAATGGAGTGCATGATAAATAATTAAGATTGAAAATAAAAGATGTTTGTCAAAAGGAATGAAATATAGGCCAAGAAGAAATGTCTACAATAGAGAAAAGAGTTGATTAAGTTATGGAGAAGTTATGATTAATAAATTAAATTTTTAGGATAGAAAATGGGGGAATTAGATTGAAATGATATTAAAAGGATAATCTAGGAAAATAATATATAAGAAAAAGGTTAAATTTATATTAGGAAAAAGGGGGGGAAGAGGGGGCTTGATGCAAATGGGGGGACATGAAGAAGAGGGTTAGGTGAAAAGAGTATGAGCAAGGTGGGGTTTACCGACATCAAAGTTAGATTTTAAAGACATGAAATGGATAGAAAGTTTCCAAGATTGGATCAATTTATAATTGTATTCTCAATTAAAGTTGTTAGGGTGTTTTTTGATTTCTAGAGCCTCCCCAAAGATTCACATTGGGTGGAAATAGGCTAAGGCCAATATTTTGGTAGTGAAAAATTGAATTAAATGTTGGGTCTTGTGGGATTGTGCAATGATGGTGGGTTTAATGATTTAATTATGGAAGGTGTCATCGATGTGTTCTTTTAGGTGAGCATTGAAGTATCTCCTAGTTTGTCCAATGTAAGACATCCCACAGGAGCAAGGTATCTCATAGAATCTGGTGCCCAACATAGTGTCATTCTTGTCTTTGGGAGATCAAAAGCGATAGCTAAGGGTAGTTTAGGGTTTGAATAAGGTTTTCATTTTCCTTTTTGAAAGGATTTTGGAAATATGATTGTTGAAGCCAAAAATTGTCTCTTTTTGACAACCTTCTTACACTCCATCCTCCTTTTTGACTCTAATAACTCTAATTGAACATCAATTTATGAGGTTCATGGAAATAGCAGGCAATTAAACATATTTTATTTCATAATTTTCATTGTTCTTTATTATTTAACTCAATATTTGCATAAGCTACTGAATTGCACCAATTCTGCAACTAATGATTGATTCTGCAGAATAGTTGAAGGTTAGATGGGCTCTGAAACACCAGCCAAGGAATGAAACATATGGATAAGTAGCTAATAGTTGGCATAATGATATTTACTTATCTTCATGACCTAGATTGATGATGAGAACACCACATAATCCCAGTCAACACAGAAATCAACCAGTGAACAAGTAGCCAAAGACCAACCATGCGAGCGAGAAAATTAATGGAAGTAGATATTTAGCCTCATGATTTGCTTATCTGATAGAAAATCATGAGGAAATCATGAGATATTATCTTCTTATGTTATTTTTAGTGTTTGTTGAGTAGGATAGGCTCGTAAATCTCTAAAACAGTTATTAATAGAGGTTATAAATCTACCTCTCGACATGATAAACACATACTTGAATATTATTGTTTTTGAAACACCGTTTGCATTGATAAAAGCGAGTTTAATCATTCTGCTGAGCAATTGTATTGATGTGTATTTAGTTTCTGAGTAATCATTCATACCTACAACTCATAAGAGGGCCCCCTGGAGCTATAAGGTCTTATTTATTTTTAGACAACATTCAATTTTCAATTTTAAATTGCTTGGAATTATTTTATCTAACCTTTAAATTTCAATTGTTAATGAATGATTTTGACAATGAAAACATAGTTCATAATAGATTATGCTCTGTTTAATCATTTTCCTATAGGATGAATGAGTGAAGATGAGATCTCTTATTCACATCAAAAAATAGTATGATAGAGTGTGGATTGATTTACATTACATTTGAGTGAAGAAGATTTAAATTTTTAATTAGTGCGATTATAGAGTTAATTTCTCATTTTATGCCAGAGTGATTTAGATTTAATTTCAATATTTGTTAAGCAAGTGTGATATTTATTTTGAGAAAATTGTGATATTTATTTTAGGCAAAGTGTGATATTTTTTTTTCCCATAGGAAAGAACTGAGCTGATAAGCCCTGAAGGGGATCAAGCCCCATGGCCTACTAGCTAAGCCTAACCCCAAGGGAATCAAGGAGAATTTACCCTGTGACCTCCCGATCAGCAGGGTACTTTAACAATGGGGATTCGACTGGTTGAGCTAACCCTTGGGGCTTGGCAAAGTGTGATATTTATTTCTACAAGTGTTATCTTTCTTTTGAGCAAGTGTGATAATTCTAGTTTCACATTTCTTTCAAGAAAGTGTGATAATTCTAGTTTTCTATTTCTTTCAAGCAAGTGTGATAATTCGAGTTTTATATATATTTTTAAGCAAGTGTGATAAACTTAGTTTCATTTCTATTAAGTGTGACATATTTACTTTCATGTAAGAGTGATAGTTGTTAGAGAAAACATGTGCATCTCGATATCTCAATTTAGTCGAGGAATTTCTTGAATAATAAGGACTTCTAGTACATACAATGCACATACACTTGATCAATATAGTATCCTTGGTCAATAATTTATGTAGTAATATAACATCAATTAAATTACCAAACATTTTGGTGTTGTTGTCGGGTAAGTTTATATAAGAGATTTTTTTGCTTTTCATAAAAGATAAAATAAAAAAGATATGCATAGGGAAAGAGATTCTAGAGGTAGATTCATAAGTAGAGGTAGGAGTCTAATTCCAACATCATCACTCAACCCATCATGACCTTCTAGAGCCACACCATCCACCCAAATTCATATTCCATCAATTGAAGTCAAACATAGACTTCTTGAGGTACATAGATCTGAAATCCAACCTAAAGATTCACCAACTTCCTCTACTAAACTTGTAGTAGAAGAAGAATATCCTACATCCCCAACATAAGGAGTAACCTTTCTATATTAAAATAGAGAACAAATTCTGGGACAAGAACTAGAAATCCCTAATGAAGAAGAATAAGACGAAACCTATTTTAACATTCCATTGATAGAAGAACCAAAGGAGGAACTAGAAAATCCAATTACAGAACCTTATATTAGCTCTGAGGAATCTACAATGGCAGGAGAAGGGGAAGGAGAAGTACATAATGTGAATGTTGAACATAGGATTGGAGGTGGAAGAGGAGGAAATAAAGGAGGTGGAAGAGGTGGAGGAAGAGGAAGAGGAAGAGGAGATGGTAGAGGAGATCCGAAATCTTTTTGATTTCCCATATTTGATGAAGATACCCCAACCACAATGAAAAATATCTCAACCTCTATCCTCCCTAATCTCCATGGATTAAGAAATGAGGATCCTGAAACATTTCTCTTTGAGTTTGAAGTCTTGTGTATATCCTATGACTAGTTCCTTGATACATAAAAGTTGAAATTGTTTCCAACTGCTCTTAAAGATGCAACACTAAAACGGTTATGGTCTTAGGAGCACATGCTATAAGAGCATGGGAAGAAAGGAAAAATGTGTTCTCAGAAAAATACAAGGATTATTGCATGCCCCATAAAATTAAATACGGAGTCTTTAAAATGATGCAAAAAGAAGATGAAAATCTTGAAGATTTCGTTGAAAGATTTGCTTACAATGTGAAAAGGGATAAAATTCATACTCTAGATGAAGAAACTTTGAGAAATCTCTTGCTAAAATCTATCAAAGATGAGTGGATAGATCTTCTCAATTTGATGGGTAAAGGAGATATTTCTTAGTTATCATTTGGAGATATTTGTGAGTCATGCATACAAATTTCAAGAGGAAAGGCAAGAACGGGTAAAAATCCAATAGATCCTGTTATGTCTAGGATTAATAAATTTGCAGTTGAGATAATAAGTAGGGATGAAATAGGAAATTTGCTTGAAAATTTAAAAACATATATTTTGGGGAGTCTTAGTGATAAAAACGATACCCTTAAAATACAAAACAAGCAAAAGGCTGAAAATAATGCATTATCTATCTTTTGTCGAAAATGTAGAAAGAAGCATGCCTTGAGAGAATGCCCTCTTGACTTAAAAAGTGTAGAAACCTGTGTTATGTGTACAAAATCATGATACAAAGGAATGCCCTTCAATACCCGGTCTTAAAGCTGTCTATCAAGAGGATGTAATGCCAAATCAAGTAGAACCTCTTTGTTTTGTTGCTAAGAGACCATGACAAATTCCACAATCGAATATGACTCAAGGTTTCAACATTCAAACATATGCACAACCATCACAAAATAATTGGACTACACCCCTGCCTTGGAAGCCTTGGCCTCAACCTCGGGCATAAGGATTGAAAAATCCTTATGGCAAGTATCCTCAATATCCTCAATTTCCACATCCTTACCCTATTTTTCCACCACAATATTTTCCTCAACCTTTTTAACACTCTCAACCTCAAAATCCAAACCCACAGCTTTCATTACCATTTCCACAAAAGCCAAATCAACTGCCTGCTCAACCACTTTCAAATCGAAATAATAAAAACTTATAGCCTATTTACAAAATATAAGGGCATAATTTCCAAACTTATATGATAAATCCATTGGATCTAAAAAATGTCCAACTTAGATCTAGTAGAGTATTGGAAAAGAAGTCACCATCTGTTGTTATCCAGGAATCTATGAAGGATGACCTCTCTGAGAAAGAGACATCTCTTCATCAAGAGGAAAATCCTCAAAAACAAACTACCCTTGTACATTATGATGATACTCCAATAAGCTCAACTCCCATTATAGAACAACCTTCAATTTCTGTTCAAAATCCACCTTTTCCTGAAAGATTGAAAATTGATAAAGGGGTAGAAAAATAGATTGTGTTGCCTGACTATGATATGATAGATGAACTGAAGAATATTTTTATAAAAAATCCTTTTTTACAATCTATCAAATAAAGACCAATATTTACAAAGACAATCAGGGAGTTGAGTATTAAAAAATCAATAAGAGAAATAAAATAAGTTAAAAGAATACAGTTAGTTGGTAAAGGTGCAGATATCATGATGGGAAAAACAAAAGTTTAGAAATATCTAGATCCAGGAAGTCCCATTGTGAAAACACACATTAATGGTGTTGATATTCCAAATACATTGATTGATTTAGGATCAACCATAAATATCATGAGTAAAAAAACTATGAATCAGTTGAAACTTCCTAATCTTCAATATATACCTACACTATTGCAATTAGCAGATAGATTTGTTATCAAACATGATGGTGTGTTAGAAGATGTATTTGTATCCTTAGATTCTTGGGAATGTCCTATTGAATTCATGACCTTGACATCCAAGAATAATCTAGGAGGACACCCATTGATTCTAGGTAGACCATGGTTAGCTACAACTGATGCTTTTATAAGTTGTAGATATGGTGATATGTTTGTCTCTCATGGAAGTTCGACAAAGAAATTCACATTATATCCTCCTGCAAACACAACAATAGAAGTAGAAAGTGAATCATGGATAGATGATGATAATGAAAACTTTGATATACGACCAATTTTTGATACTTCACAAATAAATAAAGAAGATCAAATTTTAAATTTGATGGAAAATAATGAATTTCCTCATATTGTGAATGAAATCAAAGTTTTCAAGAACAATGTAATATTGAATATTTATGATCTCGTCAAATGGCTTTACATTCTATGGAGAAATTTGACAATTCTTTAATAGAAAATTTTCCAGGGAAAACTTTGAATATTAATGATAATCTCTAAGCATCTTAAAATAAAGAATTAGTGAAGATGTTACAAGAACATTACTCTGCTTATGCATGGGAATACCATATGAAAGGAATTTATCCTAACACTTTTATGCACCATATTTATATTGAAGAAAATTATGGACTAATCCAACAACCCCAGAGGAAGATGTAGAGTCTCCAAAATGTATTCAAAATATCATCCACTTTCACCTTTATCGCCACCATTTCACTCACATGTTGCAACTCCATGACCATATAACTTTTCATTAGCCTCCATTTTCATAATTATATGGGTTACCTTTGTGTTTTCCAAAAGCTAATGATTTTTAGTATTACAAGAGAATTAAATGGTTAAAACTTAGAAAAATGACATATACTTGGTAATACTTAAAAGTGGCTTGAGTTTCATAACATGTGTAGGTCATTTGGAAGCTTCCAAGGCACCCTTATGTGGCCTCCAATGCTCAAATTCGAATTCCCTTCAAGATATGGAAGAAGATTTGGATAAAGGTCAAAGAGGATATGTGTATCATCATTACCTATTTGAGCTGTAATTCTATGAGATTTTCTAGAGATCTAGGGAAAGAATAATGGACATCCATTAATGAGGTAGCTTCTTATGTTTTTATATAAATAGGAGAGCCTCCTCCTTTCAGAGGCATGTGTAAAGTTGGGGAAATGCTCATGTTTTGAATATAAAATTTGGATTTGGCACCATGCTCATGAGTGATGTTCACTTTGATTTGATTATGCTTGCATTTGAAGCCTCTAAACTTTCCATCTCTTATGCTTTTGGATTGGCCACCTACAATGTGTGAGATTTATTGTTTTTCATATATTAATATTTATTTCTTTCATATCTTTTTCTATGTGAGAGGTTAAGAGTGACTTTTTTTTTTCTTCTTTCTACCTAGAGGTTAAGAGAGATTGTTTTTATTTTCTTTCTACCTAGAGGTTAAGAGCGTTTAACATTTATTTTCTTGCTACCTAGAAGTTAAGAGCAATTGTTTTTACTTGCTTTCATATCTTTTCCTATGTGAGAGGTTAAGAGTGATTGTTTTTATTTGCTTTTTACTTGGAGGTTAAGAGCGTTTGTTTTTATTTTCTTTCCTATCTAGAAGTTAAGAGAGATTATTTTTATCTGATTGCATATCTTTTCCTATGTGAGGGGTTAAGAATGAATGTTTTTTCTTTCTTTTCTGAAAGAGTGGTGTGCTATAATTTCATTTTCGTGCTCTCTGCTATAATTGTACTATAATGTATTTGGAGTTGATTGTTGAATTATAATAGGTGAATTTGGTTTGTCATTATTTGGATTCGTAGTTAGATTGATCTAAATTGAAAGTTAATTTCTAGCATATACAGTGCACACACGCTTTGCAAGTTTTACGAAACGCCTGTGTTGACAATTAAATGATAGGTAATTAATTTGCGTCAACATTTTGGCGCCATTGCCGGGGAAGTCTGCATAGGAACTAGTGTTCAGTCTAGAGTTCATATTAATTTATTTTATTTTATTTTATTTATTATTTATTTTAATTTTTATTTATATATGGATATTATTATTTATTTTTTTTTTTTTTTTTTTTTTTTTTTTTATTTTTTTTGTTTTTTTTCCAGTTTTTTTCTAGACACATGATTAAGATGAGATGCATGCATTCATTTTAGCTATTATCATTTTTATAAAAAATAAAAATACAAAAAATCGATATAAACCATTTATGGACAAAGGATCTAGAATGCAAATCAAACATTCTTTGGAGCACAAGGACTACATTGAGGAATGGTATCGAAATGTGATTGTGCCACGACATTCATCCATACTTCAAGAGATATTTGCGGAAAATTTAAAGGTTAAAACGATTTTTCATGTCCTCATGCCCAATCAGGTACATTTTGAAAATTTGGATATGAATGTTTTAGAAAGTCTAATCCATAAATGGCTCCATTGGAAACATTCATATACTTGAAAATTAAAAAAATTCAAGTAGATAAATTAGGAAAAATAAAATCAAGCTTATTGCATTTTTTTTAAAAGTTCTTGATTGCATTTTTTTAAAATTTTTTAGACTTCAAAAACTTTAGATTTTTATTTATTTTGCTTGCATTTTTTTTATTAAACACTCAAAAATATTTCAATAAAAGAATTCATGTTTATTCCTTAAATAATAAATTAATACATAAAAAATCATGTTTAGAGTTATTATTATTTATTATTTTTTTTTGTAAACTTTTTTTTAAAGGAAAATGTAAGTTTGAAATTAATATAATAATAGAGAAAATCATTTCTCTTTTTGCTATCTTCATTTCTTTACTATCTTCATTTTCCAAGAGAATTGAAAAATTGATAACTGGCTCTGGTGTAACCTACAAAAAAAATTAAAAATCAATTGGATTAGCTTAAAAATCAAAATCCAAAATGCATCATTTAAAAAAAAAGAATAAAAAGAAATAAAATTAGATCTTGCTTTAAATTGTTGCATATTTGGCTAATCATCTGTAGCTCAACTTCTGCGTACAATTCAATATGCATTTGCACCAAAATTGAAAATATCAACGACGAATATCTCCAGTTCGGAATAGGCCATTCATATAAGCAACCAACCTCCATGTTACACTGAGAATGGGACCCAGGGAATCCTTCTATGGCATCAAAATTCAAGAAATTGAAAATTCCATTCTGTCATTCAAGTTATCAGCCATGGAGGAACGTTTGTTACCCGAATACACTGCTCCCTCGAGTCCACCCAAATGGGAGGCATATCAGGGTTGCGAAGTTCCAAGATGAATATCTCGAATTCTGAAGGTTATCAATGGCCATTAGAAAGGTACACATTAGGGGTTAGTTTCCCAAAAACATTGAGAAATTCTGATGTTTGTAATAAAAAAACTCATATGAATTTGGACTGGTTTGAGCTGTAGTGGACCCATGAATGCTTTTGTTTCTGTGTGAATGCATTGGGCGCAATTGTTGGCATCCTGCTAATAGATTGATTAGGAAGGAACAGATGGGGGGTGCCACCTTTTTTAGCTACTGAGGAGTATTCATTTCATGCCAAATTTCAAGATCTAATAGTTGTTCTGGAAGAGATACATGAGCATTTGCTAGAAATGCGTAGAAACTTAAAAACATCATTTTTAAAACACGATTTCTAGCCAAATGAAAACGAATTTCAAAAAAATAAAACGTGGGTTTTTCTCAGAATGGGTTCAATTATAAAATTCAGAACGATTTTCTCAAATTCGTAACCAATTGGGAGATATTCGGGGTTCTCTATAGCCTGACTTAGAAAATTACGTGAGAAAAAAATGGTTTTCAATTAATGCACAGATAGCAGTTGCGGCCTTGATCTGATCTCCCTGATGTGGAAGTAGATATGTCACAAGGAGAGCTAAAGGATTGACAAAAGAGGCTTCATTGATGGGTAATTTTTTTTATTTCCCCAAGTCTCTTGTAGTCTACAGTAGATCTGCAAAAGAGAACATAAATGATCACTGGCCTGCAAAAATCCTTTACCACAAGTCCACACAATGAGTTTTGAATTGAATACAAAAATTTGAGTATCTAAGATTGCGTTGGCACAAATGTCACCACATAATACTAACCAGAGAATGCTAACTTTGTTGTTCTTTTCCCTTGAAATGTATCAAGATTTTTGTGAATAAATGATAGGACCAAGTTGTTATCATTGCAACTTCTTTCAGTTCCAAAATTCAAATAATTCGCCACTGGTTGAAAAGAATTCTCCACAAATTTGCAAGAGGTGTCTTCTACAGATCAAATAGCTTCAATAATGCGATCTTCGTTTTTTTTTTTTTTATGGTTCATGAGATGTGAACTCTACATATACTTCTGTACCTCTTCACCGAGATTTATTTATTTATTTTTCACAAATTAGCTCAAGTCATCTTTCATACAATTTCTCATTATTCAAATAGTTACATATGGAGGAGAGCTGAGGGTATGCAATTGCCTTCCTTGAATCGGGGGAAGCATCGAAGTTTATCGCTTCCTTCAGACCTTAGGAAATGTGTAGAGATTCTTGATATTCAATCTCTTACTTCTTTACCCAAGATGCAACCTTCTCATGTTGAGTTGTCTAACAAGATTTCCTTCAACTCATACTTTTAATTTTTAATAAGGTGTTATTGTGGTATATAAATTTGTGTTATAGGTTTATTGTTATGATTTGTTTTTAAATGTGTTATTAGGTGATTAAATATATAATAAGAATATAGTAATATAATATATATAATTAGTTTGTACATTGTGGCTTTATTTTCTTTTATGTACGATTTTTTGGCAATATTTGCATAATTTATTGTTTTTCAAAAAACAATGTGCCATGAAAAACATGTTGTAATTTTTTTTTGGATGTGAAAATCAATTAAGTGGTTGGATGAAAAGAAAAACAAAAAAAGGGGAAACTTTGTGAGGATGAATTCACTGTTACACAAGTGATCGGAAAAAAACAAATATAAAAAAGATATTAATAAAAAATAAAAAAATTGTTCTATTTGCTAATTTTTTTGGAAAAGGTATTGATCAATTTGAAGATTGGACTGGTTATTTTGTTCATAAAAAAAATGCATAGCTGTGTGTACTTAACTGTCTGTTCAATATTTTAGCTATAGAAATTGCGCAATTTTGCAGCCGAACAACAATTATGCAGCTGACCAACAATTCTATAGCTTTGTATTTAACTCAATGATCTATTTGTCAACAATTCATTCTAATCAGAAAACTATGATAAAAATTTATTGGTTTTGTCTAATGATTATGTTTTCAAGCATGATGCAGGAAAGAAGAAGAACTATGAAGATTCTTTATCTGTAGGATCGATTGATGAATTTTTGATAGAGGACTCTTTTGCAAGAATCATTAAACATTCATGAATAGTATTTCTTTATCTTTATGAAATGCTATGATTCAAACTTAATTTGAGGAAAATGTTTTCTTTTAGAAATTGGATTTATTTTCTCAATTGTGAAATGGTACTAACCATTTGAAACGAAAACACGTTGTGAACTTGTTAATTATGCAAATTTTTGATATCTATCTAGAGAAATTGATCATTTCTCTTTGAACACACTTACGTTTTATTGCCATATTAATGCCATGTTTATTTTCAGGTTCTAGGGAAATTGAAGAACTGAAGGAAGCCAATTATGCAGGATTGGTTTTCTACGACCAATTTCAAGAGACATGAACCAATTGAACCTATTTCTATCATCCATAAATGTCATCATTTTTCCTCTCCAAACTCACAAGCTATGCAAGAATTTTTGCTAAGCGTTGCCATCACCATTTTCCTTGAAAGAGTCACATGTTTCCTTCACATTTTCCATTCACATTTTCCATAATTTCCATTGATAGAGACATTCAGCTTGCTTACATGCTAATTGGTCCTTTTGCTTTCCATTCACTTGTTTACCCTCTTGTCATTTTCCTTTCTGTTAAATAAATCTTGCTTGGTGCAAATTTTCTTCTATAGTCCTTCCAAAATCATCATTTCGTACTCATGTTAGATGATGGGGGATTCATAATGCCTCCCTTCTAACAAGTCTTGACCTATCGACATCAGCACATTATCTAGGTTTAGGGCTAGAGTCCTTATTAGTACCTTGAGGCTTGTATGTATCATTGACAAGTTCTCTCACTGACATTCATGGGAATACATCATTGTCCCTTGATTGTTAGATATTGTAAGTGGCTCGACATCAGCTCATCTACTCGCACTTTGCAAGATGTACTTAAGTACCTTGGCGCTCGTTGACATTAATGGCGATTTTGCCTCGCATTGGTTAATGACCTTCATCAATGGTTGGTAATCCAAGGACTTCTCTTCATCTTTGACAAAAACAAATTTATTCGCATGACTAGAATTATACCATCGCGTTTTGTAGCAGGTGAAGACTATATCATTTCAGCATTTTGTAGCAAATACAATAGATTTAGTAGCAGCAATAAAGAATCTACTTTCACCACCTCATCCGTCATTTATGAAACCAAGAAGCAGATGAAATTCTACATTCTATTCCATGATCCAACAACAATTACAACTTCTCTACATATGCACAGTTTGTCCACTTCCTAGGTAAGTAAATGTATGTTATTTTCTAGAGTTTAATCATAGAATTCCTTGAATACTGAAATTATAATTTTTGGAAAATACTTCACCATATTTCCTTTCTCATTTGAAAAAAAAAAACCATAAACACCTCTAGTTTGGGTGGGGTGGGGTGGTGTGTGTGTGGGGGGGGTGGGGGGGGGGGTGGGGTGGGGGGGGGGGGTGGGTGGGGTGTGGGTGGGGGGGGGGTGGGGGGGGGGGTGCCTGGGGGGGTTGGTACATCCATTTATTATCACATCCATATCACACCATTTCATATAACATACTTGTCCTAATCGTTATAATTTCATTATGGTTCAAAAGTTATATGATTTGAAAATAATGCCTAAATGATGAGCATATTATATGGTTGATTTAAAGATGCATTCTTAAACATGTTCAATGAATCTTGCTGCAACAAAAAGAAACAAAGTATTGAAACACAAGAACGAATACCAATTAAGATTTGGTTGTCACACAAGAATCAACCAAATATGTTGCAATTCAATGTATGACAAGGAATACTTTGTAAAATGAAATACAATTGTCAAATACTATCAAATGAAAAGTTTAAGGACATATGATATAAGCCAAGCTCATTCAAAATCAAATCATGTTTGAACAATGTAGTAGATTGCATGAGGACATGCAATAATGTCATTCGGGGGGCGAGGAGTATGTAGAGTCTCCAAAATGTATTCAAAATATCATCTGCTTTCACCTTTATCGCCACCATTTTACTCACATGTCGCAACTCCATGACCATATAACCTTTCATTAGCCTCCATTTTCATAATTATTTGGGTTACCTTTGTGTTTTCCAAAAGCTAATGACTTTTAGTAATATAAGTGAATTAAATGGTTAAAACTTAGAAAAATGACATATACTTGCTAATACTTAAAAGTGGCTTGAGTTTCATGACATGTGTAGGTCATTTGGAAGCTTCCAAGGCACCCTTATGTGGCCTCCGATGCTCAAATTCAAATTCCCTTCAAGATATGGAAGAAGATTTGGATAAAGGTCAAAGAGGATATGTGTCTCATCATTACCTATTTGAGTTGTAATTCTATGAGATTTTCTAGGGATCTAGGGAGAGAATAATGGACCTCCATTAATGAGGTAGCTTCATATGTTTTGTAAAAATAGGAGAGCCTCCTCCTTTCAAAGGCATGTGTAAAGTTGGGAAAATTCCCATGTTTTGAATATAGAATTTGGATTTGGAAACATGCTTATGAGTGACGTTCACTTTGATTTGGTTATGCTTGCATTTGGAGCCTCTCAACTTTCCATCTCTCATGATTTTGGATTGGCCACCTACAATTTGTGATATTTATTGTTTTTCATAGATTAAGATTTATTTATTTCATATCTTTTCATGTGTGAGAGGTTAAGAGTGATTGTTTTTATTTTATTTCTACCTAGAGGTTAAGAACGTTTTTTTTCTTCCTAAAAGTTAAGAGCAATTGTTTCTATTTGCTTTCATATCTTTTCCTATGTGAGAGGTTAAGAGTGATTGTTTTTATTTGCTTTCTACCTAGAGGTTAAGAGCGATTGTTTTTATTTTCTTTCCTATCTAGAAGTTAAGATCAATTGTTTTTATTTGCTTTCATATCTTTTCCTGTTGAGGGGTTAAGAATGATTGTTTTTGCTTTCATTTTTGAAAGAGTGGTGTGCTTTTCAATTCCTGCAGGATTTAAAGATTAAGATTTCATTTCCATGCGCTGTACTATAGTTGTACTATAATTTCTTTGGAGTTGGTTGTTGAATTAGAATAGGTGAATTTGGTTTGTCATTATTTGGTTTCATAGTTAGATTGATCTAAATTGAAAGTTAATTTCTAGCATATACAGTGCACACACGCTTCACGAGTTTTATGAAACCCCTAGGTTGACAATTAAATGATAGATATTGATTTACCTCAACAGAGGATGAATCCAAACCTAAGGGAAATCGTTAAAGAAGAACTACAAAAATTGTTAAATGTGAATTTCATTTATCCAATATTAAACAACCAGTGGGTCTCACCATTGGTAATTGTTCCTAAAAATAATGAAAAATGGAGAGTATGCATTGATTATAGGGAATTGAATAAAGCTACTTTACAAGATCATTTTCCACTTCCTTTTATAGATCAAGTCCTTGATACATTGGCAGTGAAAAAATATTTTTCATTCTTGGACGGTTTTAGTGGATATAACCAAATCCAAGTAGTTCCAGAAGATCAAGATAAAACAACCTTTTCCTGTCCATGTGGAACTTATGCTTATCGAGTACTTCCTTTTGGGTTATATAATGCACATGCAAATTCCAAATGGTAGTTTTAAGCATTTTTTTTTATCTATTTCATGATTGCATGGAAGTTTACATGTATGATTTTACTGTCTATGGAAACCCTTTTGAAGAAGCTCTTAAAAAATTGGAAAAAGTTCTCATTATGTTTAAAGAAGAAATTCTGTCGTTAAGCCATGAAAAATGTTTTATGATGTTCACTGAGGGAATTTTTTTAGGCCACCATAATTTAGGAAATGGAATCAAAGTGGATGCATCTAAGGTAGAATTGATTTCTAAATTATTAGTTCCTACTTGTCAAAAACATGTTAGAAGTTTTCTTGGTTTTTTCTAGCTATTATAGAATATTTATAGAAAACTTTACGAAGATAGCCTCTCCACTTTGTTAGGGTCCTATAATAATAGGATTCATAATTTTGAATTGGCTATGGTTAGTCTTGTAATATTGTACATACTTTTGCTTTCTGCAAAATGTTTTCCACATTAAAAATAAAAAAATGTAAAGAGGGTATGTCGTAAAAGAATAATCAAAGGACCAAAAAAAAAAAAAAACCAAAGAAAAAAGATAAAAAAGGTGAAAATATGAACCCCAAAAAAGAAATAAAATAGATCATGAAAGTGTGCAAATTCAAATGCCACTACTTTTTACTTCACTATGCAAAATAAGATTGTGTGCAGATTGTCAGAAATGCCACAATCCATGATGGTCAAATAGCTTAATCTTGATTCATTCATGCTTTAAATTTCATGTTTATAGATAGAGAATAAAGATCTATTTAGACTATTTAACCTTGGCAAATCAGTAGTTAGGTAGAGAATAAAAATGAGCTCATCAGTCTAATCTGAGCCATTGGAAGTTATAAGGTTAGAATTAGATAGTTTTCTTATCAAAAGAAAAGGAAATAAAGGGGCAGCAAGCTCAAATGCACCCATTGAAGTGAAGAAAAAATGTTAGGGTAAATAAAGGGTAGGTAGAAGGAGTTTTGCAAAATGCACAAGGTTATTAAGCCAAAAAGCACATTTATCATGCTTAATCCTATGTTTCACGTGCAGGAGGGATTGTGAGAAAGAAAGGGCATTCGTCAAGTTTGTTTACTAATTTCTCCTCATTTCACTACACCCCCACGTACTTATTTACTAATTTCTCCCATTGTCCCTTCATTACTTATAAACACCCTTTTCCCCTCATTTTTCCCTTTACCCCTTGGTTTCACACATTTCCCTAGAAAGTACCCTTCAAAAATCACCCCCCTTCCTAAAAATCCCTTTCCCTAGTGTGAAACTCATTCCCCATTAGAAATATTACTTTCCCTCCTTATTAATTTCACTATTCCCCTTAAGAACCCACAAAACCTCCCTTATCCTAAGATTTTATGCCACCACATTATGTAATTAATGTCCCACTTCATATTTCCCTGATACCCTTTTAACCCACCGACCCTTGGTGAAGTTAAAGAAAACCCCGCCATATAGGTCCCACCCTTATTAACCCGCTGCTTATATTAAAAAACCCCCCATTATTTTTTAATTAATTACAATTTGTTGTAATTAAATCTCAGGCCTTGCCAAATCACTTTCTCGATTCCATCCATGCAACTCAACTACGCAATAGCCCTCCGATCTCCTATCCCCAGATCCATCGATGTACAACCATATCATGTAGATTCATTGTCTGACCGATAATAGCCCAAGAGCACGTGAGATTCAAGGTTTTGCCTTGGCACTATTTTGCTACGTGGCGGCACCAGGTTAGATCGCATGCTCGCGAAAAATACCGCCCGCCCTCCAAAAGCGGTGCAATGGCCTAGAAAACCACCTCCCCGCCCAAATCGAAAACTGGCCACTGTTCATTTAATTATTTCAGCACCAAAATGTGACCATTACCAGTTAAAAGGCCAAACAAGCCCCAAATTTCTCTTTTCGCTTATTTTTCATGCAAGCTGCTACTTAGCCATTTGCAACACTCTGAACCTCTGTGACCAATTTGACCACCTTCTGCCACCTGAAGATGCTTCAGATACCCAGTTGAAGCATCCAGTTGACAATTGAAGCCTCAATACCTTCTGCAATTACCACAGAACTCCATATGCACGCCAGACCACCAATTTCCAGGTATTCTTGGAAAAAACCAAAATGGCGCTTGAATTTGAAAACACATACTGTAATTGAATAGTTAATTAAATCAATTAATTAAAGAAACCTTCCTGAAATTGAAGAAAAACGTATTTCTACATCCCAAACCCTTTTACAGACTGTAATTTCCCTCCCACTGTACCAGAACTTCTAAACCTCACTCCTGAAACCACTGAAAGTCTAATTCAAATTTGTAAACCCAATCATGGTTTCCCAAACCTCTCTGGACGTGAGACCTCTATAAACCCCTCGCCTAGACATTGACCATCTTCCCTTAGCAGACCGAGACTTTCAAATTAAGGACACTGCTTCCCTTGCTTACCTTCTAAAGCTCCACTACTAGAGTAAGGATAGGTACAGCCAAGCCCAAATGAGACCCCACTTTCTATTGACGACTTACTTGACCTCTCTACCAAGTTAGAAATACCCAAGAAGGCTCAAATTATCCAAACTTTCATCATTAAAGAGTCTCACACTCCAACAAATAGTCCCCCTTATGCTGCCACCATTTTTTCTGAGAGAGGCAGACAGATTATTACAATGCTTTCTTTCATTTTAGGATACACCACAGATGACCATGTGGATGAGGTTGTCCTGGATTTCATTTCTATATTTTTCCCAGGCAAGCCTCCTGCTATAATGTATAATTATTCTTAGTTCATAGTAGATAGAATGCATGAACAATTCATTAAACTACCGAACAAGAGAGTGTTCAAGTACTCCTCTACTATCAGTCATACAAGTTTCCAATCAACATTCAGAAATTGGATACCAAAGGAAATCCAAGATTAGTCATATATTAGACACCAGTGATCCAAGAATACTCCACTGTTTTTTCATACAAAGACTTCATTGATTCATTTGTCCATATAGTTATGAATATGCTAACCAGTAGCCATCAGCCCAAGATCAGTCAAGAGATCAAAAGAGTTTTATAGTTGGCCAAGAACAATAAAGTGGGAGACTAGTATCTGTACCAGCACCACACAAAGATAAGGATATATGGACGCCCACTGACCCCCTACAAACTGCCTAAATACCTCCCCATGAGGTTATTTGCATTGAAGTACTTTAGGCATATAATAAACTCTGATGAAGTTAACTTCCTGGCATCCAAGAAGAAGACCCAGTTTAAAATGAAAAACCAATTGGGTCCCTTTATTTGTAACAATAGGGGAGCTGGACCAGAGGAAGATAAGGTCTTGCAATAGATGAAATTTAAGAACAGTTTTATGTGGAAATATAACCCTCAGGGATTCATAAATAAACTAAGGCTCAAGGTCAAATTGGGCCCTTTCATACATCATCCTAGGCCAGACATTGAGAGATTTTCCAACCAGTATGAATGGTTGGAAAATACTTTGACAGACATGGACAATACTATAGTTGATGTAGAGAATACATTAATTGATGTAGAAAAACAGATTGATATAAGTTCCCTCCTGCAGGTTCCAGAACTAGGAGAGAAAATGAATATTCCTCATATTGTATAGACTCCAGCAAATGAAGATAGGAATGCAAAGAGAACCAGGGAATAAGGTTCTATTTCAACTATGGAAACCACAGATGAACAATTTGAGATTAGTTACAGGAATAGGCCCAAGCTTAATACTGTAACTAAATAGGAAGACACCATTGGCTCAATGGAAATCACTGACACTGATAAAATGGTGGAAAGGAGAAAAGGAACAACAACTTTAGGGGAAACACACCAACCCTCAACATCAAACACTCAACTTATTGAGAGACAACTCAGCATGGAAGTCTCTTCATTCACCAGACCTATGGATAAAGAGAAGGATATCAAAGATAGATACAAGGAAATTAAGTTGAGGAATGAGAAGTTGAAGGCCGAGACTTATGCTCAATACTTCAAGTAGACACCTGCAAATCAAAACAGGTTGATGTCAGCCTTTGACATCAAAATAGGAAAAATGCAGATGTGATTCATGCAACCTACAGTCCAGTAGCCAAAAACATTAGCAAACTATAGGAAAACAGATTTTGAGGTTTTGGCTAGGGATGTTCATCCCATTGACCAAATTGAGTTCCATAAGCAGACTAATGAGATGATCTATTCCACCTTGACAGGTAAAGCTATGACTTCATACAAGCTACAAAATTCATTAGATAACATCACTGCATAGTACAAGCTAGAAAAGGCCTCCTCACAAGCCAAAGATAACAGATCAAGTCACTAGAATACTTGGTGATTGAGCTGGGACATGATACCAATGATATCAAGTTGCTTAGAAATTGATAAACAAAAAGAATGAGGAAATTGCTTCTCTCAAAAAACAACTCAAGCTGCCTCAGTCAAAGAATCCATAGACAAAAGAGGTCCTTGAGAGCCAAACACATTAGGAGGGAATGGTGGACCTTGTTTTACAATTGAATGATCAATTGAAAGAGATGGAGAAGGAGTTGGACAACTTGATATAGTTGAAACAAGCTAGCCTTGAGACTACCCCTGTGACTGTCATTCCAACAGTCATTAAGCAATACCTTCCACCTTGGCAACTTCATTGGCTCCTACAGCTCCATTGGCTACAACACTACCAACCGCCACAACATCTACATCAACAACAGGTTTGACAACAACAGTAGCTCAGCCAGATGATGGGGCTAGTAAATTGGTCAAGGAAATTGAAGATATGTCCATTCAGACCACAGAGATAAACAAGCTTAAGGAAAAGATAACCAGTTTAGAGAATGATAACAAACTTGCACAGATTATGCACAAAGAAGAAGTACAGAAATCAACCAGGATGAATGAGAGGATAAAGATCTTAGAGAAAGAGCTAACATTAAAGGAGCCACTTGCCAAGCTAAGGAACAATTATGGGCCAATATCATTGACTCTGTCAATGATATTTGGCCATCCATTCAAGTCGTTTTTGAACAAAGTTACTTAGTAAAAGAGGCTAGAGAAGCCATTCAGAGAGTTAAGGCAGGACTGGGAGACATGCCAGAGGAGGTCACTAGAATAATTCATTTCCTCAACTCCAAAAATACATATGAATCATAGGAGATGGATATAGCTGACAAGACAGGTACCATACTGGAAGTTAAAAAAGTGCTCACCAAGAGGAATTTGATGCTAAACCTTGAGGATGAATGCCAAACCATGCAACTAGCTATAAATAGGTTCATGATAAAGTTTGATCTTTTGAGGTAGAAAGGTTTTCCTAATCCCTTAGTGATAAATGATAAATTGATGCCACATGAAGACTACAACAAGAGAATCGGAGAGGTGGCTAGAGATCATGTAAATACTTCCTCTATGAAAGGGATGCCTACTAGAAAGGTATTGTATCAGACATTTGAGAACCTATTTTACCTCCAGCATGAGGTAAAACACAATTTTGTAAATAAACCTACTTTTACCAAGTAGACAGAAGAATATGAAATCTACAGGAAGAGGGTAAACATTCAATTACCAAATGCAGACACATGGGAGAAATTAAATGACTTACTGTAAAAATACACAATCAAAATGTAAAAATGTACAGTAAGGGTGAAAACATCATAGTAAAAGGAAAATGATAGATTAGCCAGGTAAAAGAGTGTTAGTTGAAAGGTAAAAGTACAAAGAAGATCTAGTGTGAATACCAACAATAAGCCAGAGAATAAACAACAAGATATGAGAGCATAAAGACAACACAACCAAATAAACAGGGACATCATACAACAGTTGAATATCTATCTCTATCTTCTTGCATGAAGATATTTCTTTCTCCTAAAATAATTCCCGAGAGAGTTTGGGATATTTTGTAAACTATTTTTGTATAAATACTTCATAATTCGAAGTATTTAGTGTGGATTGCTATATATTTGTAGAGTTGTGTTGATCAGAAACCTGAGGGTTATTGTACCAATTTTTTCAAGTCAGCAGACTAGACTAAGTAATAAAGAGATTGCATTACAGGATTCATGTGTTAAGCTATTACAGTGAAGTATTTTCTTTTTCAAATTTTTTATTTTCTTATGTATCTCACAAACTTACATGTTATCTAAAGTGAATTAATTAACTGGAAATTTATTTCAGAATCTGTTTAAGTACACTTTGTTTTAAACAGTTAATCATTTCTATGTTTTCTTTTGATATTCAGATCTAAGGATCCTTTATTGCTCTCCCATCCTGATTGACCTCTTTCACTTCTTTCATAATCCAGTCTAAGGAACCCTTAATTGCTTCTTTGATCCGATTGAAAACCACTTCACCATCCAGCCTTGAGAACTGAAGTTACTCAGTTATCTTGCCCCGTGGACACTATTTTTAGAACTTGATCCAGTCTTGTTTGCTTTAAATTTGACCCCATAGCCCAATGGTAAAAGACATCCATCTATCCATCTAAGTAAGTGATCCCACCACCAAATCGAAATCAAAACCCAAGAACAAATATAACTAGCCTAAAATCAATTAACTAAACAAAGTTAAATCATAAAGAGAGAGCACTCTTTGAGCATTAGGAAGGCTAGATCTTAATCTCCAAAGTAGGTTTGTGGTTACCTCTACCATTTCTTTCTCTAACAACTCAAAAGAAATTTTGGAGTGATAACGCACTTTTCAAATTTCTTACAAAAGATTGTCAATTCATATGGAATTCTAACTTCCAGAAAGCCTTTGAAACATTGAAAGAAAAGATTTCTGAAGCACCCATTTTAAGACGACCAAACTGGAAACTACCTTTTCATATTTCAATTGATGCCTCAGATACAACTTTAGGAGATATATTAGGACAAAAACATTTAACCACTTATTCCATTTACTATACAAGCAAAAATATGACCCTTGCAGAGTTGAATTACACTGTAATAGAAAAGGAGTTTTACGCTGTTGTACATGCCATCAATAAATTCAGACATTATATCACTGGTTATGAAACCTTCATTTACACATATCATTATGAAATTATATATTTAATGAATAAATCAATTACTAATGGCATAATTACAAGATGGTTATTGTTATTACAAGAATTCAATATTACTATTTTGGATAGACCTGGAAAGCAAAACAGAGTTGCTGATTTTCTATCTAGAATCCAAAATGACAATAACGATGTTACTTTAGAAGATAATCTTCCTGATGAGTATATTTTTGCAGTATCGATTAAATCTCTTTGGTTTGTAAATATTGCTAATTATTTGGATACAGGGAAGTTACCACCATACTTGTCTCCTCGATAGAAAAATAAAGTTATTCAAACTAGTGCATCTTATTCATGATAAATGAATAATTGTACAAAACATGACTTGACTTAATCATTCAAAAATGTGTTAGAGAGGATGAAGTTGTAGAGATATTAAAAGCTTGTCATGATGAACCATGTGGAGGAAATTTTGTTGATAAAATAATTGCCTATAAAGTCCTTCTCTTAGGATACTATTGGCCTTCTCCTTTTAAGGATGCCAAATAATATGTTAAGAGGTGATAGTTGTCAAAGAATGGGAGATATTGTTTCTTTAGATTAAATGCCTCTACAACCTCAGGTACTTATTGAACCTTTTGAGAAATGGGCTTTAGATTTTTTGGTCCAATTATCCACCATCAAGACAAAAAAGGTACATTCTTATTTGTACATGTTATGTCACAAAATGTGTAGAAGCTAAAGAACTTCCTTTTGCTACTGAAAATGTTATAGTTTCATTTCTTTTTGAGGATATTTTTGCTTGTTTTGGTGTCCCAAGGGAAATTGTGACAGATAAAGGTACTCAATTTACATCCAAGTTGGTACAGAAGATAATGGAGGAGTAAAAAGTAAAACATCAAAATTCTACTCCATATCATCCATAAACAAACAGACGAGTTGAATCTACCAAAAAAGTAATTGAAGTAATTCTTACCAAGACTATGCATTTGCATAGAAGGGATTGGGCAGAAAAGATTCCAGAAGATTTATGGGCATATTGTACCACATGGAGAAACACAACAGGACACACTCCTTATGAACTTGTTTATGGAAAGAAAGTCTCATTTCCTATTGAGTTCCAGATAAATACTTTTAAAACAACAATCAAATTGGGTCTTGATCTATCAAAATCCCAAAGACAAAGAATATAGCAATTGAATGAACTTGATAAGATATGACAAGATGACATTCATAGAACCAATGTAGTCCAACAAAAAAGATCTAGGTGGCATGATAAGTTTATCAAAGAAATAAAATTCTAGCCTCGTGATTGGGTATTTCTTTTTGATTCAAAGTTTAAATAGTTTCCTTGGTTCTTATGAGATTGAAACTGTCTTTGACAATGGAGCAGTTAGAATTAGAGCCATTGATGAAGACAAATTAACCTTCCTTGTAAATGGTCATAGATTACGAGTATATCATAAACCATTAACAAAGGAAGAGTTCATACAAAATCTACAAGATAATATTGATTTGAAGTTGCTCAAGGAAGATTATTCTTCCTCTCCAACTTAGCATTCTACTTTCTTTTAAAATAAAAAATAAAAAATAATTAATAATTGATTTTTTTTTTTTTTTTTTTTTTTTTATAAACATGAAAACCAACATTGTTGGCATGTTTATACAAAAATCTAAGTTGAAAACCAAGAATTCTTGGCAGCATAGAATTTCGTTTTAATTCCCTATTCTTGTCCCATTTATTTTTATTCCTCTTTTGAAAATAAATAAGACAATTACAAAATCGTCAATAATCTACAGCTCTCAAGGAATTCCATAACTGACTTGACAGATTGCAACTAGGGCAAATGAATATCATGGAAAAAGAAAATTGAATGAAGATCACAGCTAAAGCAACCTGAGTACAACCTACAAAAGGACAAATCCAAAATCAGTAAGGAAAGATAGCATGTATGTAGGTATTCGTCAGATAATAAAGGGAAAAACATTGAATTATGAAATTAAATAGTGAATGACCGTTTCTACCACCATTTTGTATAAATATTACCTTCATTATGACATGAATTCGGTTATAACAAAAATATCTTATCAAAAGGATATGAACCTGATATGAAACCTTATTATCATTCAAATTTACTCCCTTCTTCTGTATATCATCCCACTTCCTTCTCATACCGTCATATTTCCTTGCATCATATATATTCCACTTGGCCCTGTTACATTGCCGAAAACATCTCATCCATTACCCAAATCCCGTCTCTTTGACGTACTCCATAATCAAACTCCTTCCATAATCCGGTCAAAAATAGAAATTAGGAGCTAAGACTTATTCAACATGGCAGTCATTGTATGCTCAAAAATGAATGGGGCTAAATTTCTTGAAGGATACCCGTAGGTGAACAACAATTACATCAAGTGTAGTGGGTAGGATTTGTTGAAAAATTTGATGGGCATGAGAAAGAAGTTATAGAATCATTTTCTCAGGCATATGATGATATAAAATCAAAGATCGGAGACATTAAGTTGGTTATGACATTCATTTATAGCAGAAGTTACCATATTACCAAGAATCAGGGGAAGCTAGTTCAAGAACTGAAAGATTAAGGAGAAAGAATGGTAAGTCTTCCTAAAAAATCTAGGTATGAATATCTCTGTCTTTAAGAAGGGAATTCCAGTAATAGCCTTAAAGAATAAATGGAGAAATTTTCTATTGATTATTCAAAAATTCATAACTTGTGAAGGTAGGTTTGGAAACATGCTCTTTTACCATGCTCGGTTGATAATGAATTTTCTTGATGGTAATGAAATCAACTTACCATATTTCCTACTTCATAGTTTGAGAAACATGGATGGAAACATTAAGAGGAAAATACAGTCCATAGATAATGCCTTGTACCATTCTAGGTTAGTGAAAATTTTAATTGAGGCCCATCTGGAAAGCGAAGGGGATAATTGGGAAGATTTTCTGATTAGAAATCATTTCAAAGAAGCTGAACAAGAAGAGCCTAGTAATAAAAAAAGAAAGAGTAGAAGAGAGTTTCCCTCAAACCCTAAGGAAAACTCACCTGCACAAGAAACACAAAAATATTAGTATTTTGATGATGAAACTCTTGTAAGTGTGTTGGAAACTCTTAAGTAGAAAAATGTTAGAAGAAAGATAGCCAACAATAAAGGGGAAAGTACATCAAAAGGAGAAAAACAACATTAAAAGGTTAAAATGCGTTCTCGTACTACTGAAAAATCACCATAAACTATAAGAAGAAGTGCAAGTCTTAACAAATCAATACACGCATAATCTAAAAAATCTCCATAATTCATCAATTTAGAATAAGAAGAGGAACCTAGAGTTCCATCACCAGTTGCAAGTCCAGCTAGGAGAACTCTAGAAATTGATCTTATCCAACAAGAAATATATAAATACATAGAATATCTGGAACAAAGAGATATAGTAAAAAGTGTCGAATCATCCTCAAACTGAGAATAAATTTTAAGTGAAGGAATTCATTTTGATCCTCCAGAAGAACCCCAAATTGTAAATACTCTTAAGTAGGAAATCTATGAATTGGAGGTGTTAAATAGACATTTGAAGCGGGAACATGAAATACTAAAGGTATAAAATGAAATCCAGAGAACTCAAAATGATAACATATTGTTACATCTTGGTTTATGGTATGAGAAAAATAAAAAATTGAAAGATAAAAATAAATTTCTTAAGAAAAATGTCACAAGTTTGCAAGTTTGCAGAACAAGATCTTGATGAAGAAACCATGGATGACAACAGTCAATATTAGGAAAGTAAGAAGAACTAACTTAGATGTTCTTACTCAGGCCTCTAAAGAAGCTCAGTAATAGAGAATGATTACAAATTTTTTAAATTTTGTGCATGATGACATGCAATGTATTCTATGTGGGGGAATGTTGAAGCCCAAAATTGTCTCTTTTTGACAACCTTCTTACACTCCATCCTCCTTCTTTTTTACTCTAATAACTCTAATTGAGCATCAGTTTACACGGTTCATGGAAATAACAGGTACTTAAAAATATTTTATTTCATAAGTATCATTTTTCTTTATTATTTAACTCAATATTTGCATAATCTATTGAATTGTACCAATTCTACAGCTAATGACTGATTCTGCAACATAGTTGAAGGTTCGGTGGGTTCTGAAACTCTAGCCAAGGAATGAGACATATGGGTAGGTGGCTAATAGCTGGCATAATTATATTTACCTACCTTCATGACCTGGATCGATAATGAGAACACCGCATAATCCCAGTCAACGCAGAATCGACCAACGAAGAGGGAGCCAAAAGTGAACCAGGTGAGTGATAAAATTAATGGAAGCAGATATTTAGCTTCATGATTTGCTTCTTCGATAGAAAATCATGAGGAAATAATGAGATATTATCTTTTTATGTTATTTTTAGTCTCTATCAAGTAGGATAGACTCATAAATATCTAAAACAATTATTGATAGAGGTTATAAATGTACCTCTTGGCATGATCAACACAGATTTGGATATTATTGTTTTTGAAACTTTGTTTGCATTTATAAAGGCAACTTTAATCATTCTTCTAAGCAATTATCTTGATGCGTATTTAGTTTCTTAGTAATAGTGCATACCTACAACTCATAGGAAGGTCCCCTGGAGTTGTAAGGTCTTATTTATTTTTAGACAACATTCACTTTTGCATTTTAAATCACTTTGAATTATTTTATCTATCCTTTCAGTTTCGATTGTTAATGAATTCTTTTGATAGTGATAATAGAGTTCATAACAAAGTATGTTTTGTTTAATAATTTTTCTATAGGATGAGTGAGTGAAGTCGAGATCTCTTATGCACACGAAAAATAGTATGATAGCGTGTGGATTGATTTACATTGCATTTGAGTGAAGAAGATTTAAAATTCTAATTAGTGTGATTATAGAGTTAATTTATCTTTTATGTTAGAGTGATTAGATTTAATTTCATTATTTAGTTAAGCAAGTGTGATATTTATTTTAAGCAAAGTGTGCTATTTATTTCTACAAGTGTGATCTTTCTTTTGAGAAAGTGTGATAATTCTAGTTTCATATTTCTTTCAAGCAAGTGTGATAATTCTAGTTTTATATTTCTTTCAAGAAAGTGTGATAATTCTAGTTTTATATATATTTTTAAGCACGTGTGATAAATTTAGCTTCATTTCTGTTAAGTGTGACATATTTACTTTCATGTAAGAGTGATAGTTGTTAGAGAAAACATGTGCATCTCGATATCTCAATTTAATCTAGGAATTGCTTGAATATTAAGGACTTCTAGCACATAAAATGCACATGCACTTCATCAGTATACTATCCTTGGTCGATAATTTATGTAGTAATTTAACATCAATTACCAAACAATGATCTGCAATTCCTTGAATATAGGGAAGGGTGAATTTGGCTAAGGGAGTATTAATTGTCAAATTTTTAGATTTAGGGTGAGGGTGGAATGTAAATCCATTTTAATATGGGAGGAGGTGCAACCATTAGCCTTGAGGCATTTGGTAAGATGGGATTTTTGAATGGGAAATTATTGGGAGGAAGAAATATTAATAGTGCGAGTAATAAGAGTTTTTAGAACAAAATAATTTTGTGAAGGATGATGGTTAGATGTGGCATATAGGTACTTGTCGGTATGGGTTTTCTTACGATAGACTGGGTGGGTAAGAGTCATTATGGAGGAGAGAAACAAGAACATCAAGAAAGGGGAGGGAATGGTTATTCTCAATTTCCATTGTGAATTGGATGTGGGGAGAAATTTGATTGAAATGGGTAAGGAAGGCTTGGAGTTTAGGTATACCATTGGACCAAATAATAAAGGTATCATCGATAAACCACTTCCATAGTTTAGGTTTTAAGTGGTAGCTATCTAGGGATAAGGTCTCAAATTCCTCCATGAAAAGGTTGGCAACAATGGGGGAGAGTGAGGAACCCATAATCGTGCCCTCATTTTTTTCATAGAAAAATCCATTGTAAGTAAAGAAGGTGGTAATAAGGCATATCTTGGCAAGGTTGATGGTTTTAGAGTCCACAATATTGGAAATAAGGTCAAAGGCTTCTAGGACAACAATTTTAGTGAAGAGGGAAACAACATAAAAAATAACTAGGATGTCATTTTCATCAAGTATAAGGTGTTTGGTTTGTTCAATGAAATTGGAGGAGTCTCTAATGAAGGAAGAGGTTTGGGCAAAAAAGGGATGAATCTTCTTGGCAAGGAACCAAGAAAGGGAAACCACCAATAGCGATAACTATAAGTATAAGGGATAGAATATATCTCAAAGACAATAATGACCCTATGTTGGGCCCTAGAGTCTATGAGACCCCCTGCTCTTGTGGGATGTCTTACATTGGAAAAACTAGGAGACTCACCTTAAAGAACACATCGTTGACACCTTCCACAATCGAACCACTAAATCCACCATTGTTAAACACTCCCACAAGACCCATCATTTAATTCGATTTAACAATACCAAAATCTTGGCCTCCACACCTTTCCACACAAAGAAAGCCATTAAGGAGGATTTAGAAATTGAAAATCACCCTAACAGCTTTAATCAAGAAAATGGTTATAAATTGAGCCAATCATGGGAACCTACTATCCATTTCCTCTCCTTAAAATCTAACCCTCATGTCAGTAAACCCCACCTTCCTCAGGCTTTGTTCACCTGGCCCTCTTCTTCTTTTCCCCTTGTTTTTATCCAACCCCCCTTTTTCCTAATCGAAATTTAACATTTTTCTTATATTTTATTTTCCTAGATTATCCTTTTAATCCTATTTTAATCTAGTTCCCCTTTCTATCATAATAATTTAATTTATTAATCATAACATCCCCATAATTTAATGAACCATTTTCACTATCATAGACATTTCCTCTTGAGCTAGATTTCATTCCTTTTAACCATCTTAGTTATTTACTGTTTCTTTATTAATATCAAGCTTAGTTATTTACCATTTTACTAATATTCTCATTCCTTTTATTTTAGTATATGGTTAGCTTGATCTATATTAAATAAAACATAAAAATATTATTAAATTACTATCTCTTTCACCCAATCTTCTAATTTTAATAATCTATTTATTATTATTCTTAATTAATTTAATTTAACCTCACACTATTGTTAATTATTAATTATTATTATTCTTAATTAATTTAATTTAACCTCCCACTATTGTTAATTATTATTGTTTGATTGTTTTTATTTTTTATTAACTATTTTTTGTTGACATTCCCTTAAGGTCTTATTTTTGGTCATATCAACCAATTTTTAAATTTAGTTTTATTTATTTTAATCTTGATCTAATTATTTAATTTAAATTAATCTTTATCTAATTATTTAGTAATCTATTCGTTTACTATTTAATTCTTTTATTTTTATAACTGATTTTATTTATTCTTATCTGATTCTTGAGTTTTTAGTTTCTTCCCTATAATTATATGTTTTTTTATTTCCCTTCCTTCTTATATTTTCTTTTTCTTTTAATTATCTTTCTTTATAACTATTCTTAATAATCTTATTATTTCTAACTTAACCTTCTGCTAATATTAATAATATCAATTATCAATATTGATAATTATTATTCGATTATATTTGGGACCAAATATTTTAATTTTGATTTAAACGGAATTTATTTTACAATTTAATTTTTCATTTGACTTCTTCCCCAGTAATTATTAATAAGCTATATTTTTATTTATCAATAATGTTCATGATATTTTCCCTAATGGCCATTTTTTGTATCTATTTATTTGTGATCTAGCACTTTTTCTATCAGTAACATAACTTTCAGTGCCTTGAGATAAGTGAAGTGTTCACCCGAAACGTCAGACACCTCATTGATACTACACAATATTCGAGAAGAAACTTTCATTATCAACATAACTATAACAGTGAAAACCTACATACTAAAAATTTATGATTATTTCATGGGAATATTTTACTCTGTAGAAAGGATTGAAAAAAAAATCTTTAAGTTGGTAATCTCTATTTATTAAGGATCCAATCAAGATTAGAAAATAATCCTACAATTTATTCAAAAGTACTTCAGAGATGAGAGATTGGGCCATTAAGAAATACTCCATTATCATGGATGCAATACTTGTTTTCTAAACAAGAGAGTGTATTCCATATAGAGACATAATACATATTACATATAATTTCTTCAGATGGGAAATCTATGACATATACAAAGAACATGTTGAAGGTGTGAAGGAAATGGTAATTTTGTTAGATATGCATATTTTACAAATATGTGGAATAAAAAATCCAACCATGTATATATATTCCAAAGTCAAGGATTAGGGTGTGCAATACTTGTGTTTTGCTTAAATAAAAAAGGGATAAATTTGAAGGGGAATAAAGAGGTATGTGTTTACAACATTATTTTTCATAATCGAATAATTATTAACTATGAAAATGTATTATCAATATTTTGTTTTTATGTTATATGCATATTCCATTATCCACGCACTTCAAAAGCATCACATTGAACCATTAAGATAAATGAAAATTTGTATATAGATCAAAATAAGTGTCACAATATTCTAAATAAATATTTAGGTTTGATAATTGGTGGTACAGATAAAAAAAAATACTTTTACCACATTTTGTGTACACAATAAAAAAATTACATGAGGATAATTTTATTCAGTCTCACTTAGTGTGTTGTATGGATTTTAATGGGAAAATGTGTCCAAGAGTTTACTTCAAAACTACAAATACTCAGAATGATGTCAATTTGACCACTTCCCTAACTCATAATGTTCCTTCTCGTTGGTATGGTAATATTCCTCGAGTTTTGTATCTGTAACTAGACATCACTCATGAAAACAAAAATCAAATTGCATTTGGATACCTAATCATGCTCATTAAATTGTAAATATTTCAAAAGGTAACAGTTGGTTTCCTTCCATTGGGGCACACTCATGACCATACTGATCAAATGTTTAGGCATTTTTCAGTAACATTGAAGAGAAATAATGTTGGGAGCATGTCATAAATAATTAAAGGTATTAAGAAATCATACATTCCAAAGCTTATTTTTCACATATTGGAAGCAACTATTGACATGCAAAATTTATTCTTTATTCTAGGATTGCATTGTCAAAAAAAGTGCATCGAACAACTTAATGACATTAGCTTCCAACATCAATTATGTACCCAAAAAGTTCATGGGAAAACACTTATATGGGGCAAGAAGTACTCAACTATTGTAGAATAGGGGCCTTAATTAGGTTTTGCATTTTTGAAGTTCATTCCAAATCATCCAATGCTTGCATCAAAGTTATTGTTATTGAAATTAGAGGATGAAATCCTTAATGCATGAAGGCATAATAGAGATGTAGATTTTTCTCAATGTTTGCAACAAAATAAAAAATATATTAAAGACATATATGATTACTTTGGTGTTTTCAATTTTTTTTTGTGAGTCTTTTTTAATCATCAAAGTGACATAATTTTAAGCTCGAGAAGTGAAGATGATTTTTTGTGTCTCTGTTTATTTGACCACAAAATATGCTAAATGAATATGAAGAAAGAAGTATTGTTGAAAACAACAATATCAAGGTATTATTGAGTCTTCATGGGTAGAGGAAAGATAAATGTACATTGGTTCTAGAAGATCACATGCACAACATAAAGCTATGAAAGACCTTTACAAGGGTTTTGTGCATGATATTATGGAGGGTTGCATGATTGTCATGTTGATGGATGGAGATCCACATGGTTCTTCGTTATGGGCTGCAAAAGTTATAAATGTAATTAAAGAAAATGAAGATGTTACACATTAAGGGAATTTTGAGATCTAAAATGGACCTCCTAAGGAAAAAAATAAAACAATAAAATAAGAGTTATGAATTTTTAAAGGAGAAAAAATAAAACTACTTTTTTATTGTATTTTTGGCCAATATCCTTATAGGTTTACTCAAATGTCAAGTGTGGAGACTAATTGGATGTGGAATTTAATTTCACATCCAACGTGTATCCACTATTCATGATTTTTAGTAGACCCACACTGAAAAATGAAATTAATTGAAAAACTCGTTTGTTTGAAAAAACACATTTTTTCATGTGTTTTCATTTTTTTTGGTGTGAGTATACTAAAAAACATGCAAAGTGGGTGTAAGTTGGATGCATAATTAAATTGTATCACATTCAATGGGTCCCCACACTTGAAATTTGAGTAAACATATAAGGAGAAAATATGGAAATACAATTTAAAAAAGTAATTTTATTCCTTTCCATCCAAAAATATTTACCCCTCAGGATAATATAATCATCTTGAATCTTATTGGATCTTTTAAAGTTGATTTTGTTAGTATAATTTTTGTTTTTAGGCCCATTTTTTACCTCAAAATTCCCCTAATAGTGGTAAAGTACATTGGTAAGAAACGAATACGCACACATTCAATGGTGTATATAAGCCAAAGACGGTAGTTGGGAAATAATTTGGTGAAAAGATTAAAAAATGGTCCAAATATAAATCTTCACTGCATTGGCCTCTTAATATTGGAGGTTGTTGACATGTTATATGAGTTCAATTTGAAAAAGAGAGGAACTCTTCACTACAAGACCACAAATATTATCAATAGTTTGTTACCACAAGACATATTGGAAATATGTGAATTTGCTGAATCTAGTCGTAAATCTAGTAGGATTTTGACATTTGCAATGTTGGGAATACATGTAGACTCAGATGGTGCAATTGTTGATAATATAGAAGAATATGGTTCATATACATTTTTATCTATTCATTCATATGAAGATGTAGTTCGAATGGTGTGCTAGAATATTTGATTCTATTTGAATAGTTGAATAAAACATTTTATGTATTTTTTATCAATATAATGTTTTCATGGTAACTTGAAATGATTGTTTTAATTTGCATATGATATTACATGAAGTTATTAGTCATTTCTATGTTTGTTGGATGATATGTTTTAATTATGAAGAATTAATTTATTTCAAATATTGACAATGCAATAATAACTATGAAAAATAATTTATGTTTCATTCAATGTAATTATATTGATATTTTATCTAAAAGTTAAATATATATATATATTGGAATTAACATTGAATTTTTATATTATATGATGATATTGTCATGTCATTATGTATTATCATATGCTTGGAGTGGTAAACAAACCCTAAATGAGTGAACATTTTAGGGTTGATTTTATGATTTTGTTTACATTAGTAATGATTTTATAAACCTTAGTCAAAAAATATTTCAATTTTAATGCCCCATTGAAAAGGGGGTGCTATTGATTTTATACTACTAATAATACATTTCAATTTGATGGTTGGCTTTGAATTAGGTTGCAATGGTACAAGTTGTCTTAGGTTAAGATTTCAGATTTAGTTATAATTTTAACCTCAAAAGAAAAAAAAATACTTTTGTTAGAACCACTCTCTGATTTAGTTGCTAAAATTTAAGGTTTTTCATAGTAACAATATTGGTCTTATATTGGTTTTTAATGACATGATTGAAAATATTCAGAATTGTAACCCTAAAAAAGGTGCTATCAATAGAGCCACTTATCGATTTATAGATATTTTTTCATGATTTGTTTTAAAAATATGGGTTTTCAAGGTTAAAGTTCTTTTTTTAAGGTCACAGTTCTTGTTGAGTTGGTAATTCTTTTGCTTAGTCCTTAGTCACTAGTTTGAATCATTTTGATCCCTTGAAGCACCCATTTGGTCATTCACTAGCTTTATGGGTCCATTTTGGGACATACACCCCTCAACATTGGTGCATGATCACTCAATATGCCTTAAACCAACCATAATTTCCCAAACCCATTTCGAACTTGCTATTTATAGACTCAACTTGGGAAAAACCTTTAAACCTTTGTGATCTTTTGATGTTGACCTAACAATGGGTTTCCATAGGGTACCATGATTTTCAATCCACATGTTGCGTAATATAAGTTTCTTTTGGGATTAAAACCCCATGATGTAGTTATAAATACACCCATGGCACAAAGTAAAAAGGCATGGTATGATAGTTATGTATAAACTAGGTGTCCAAATGGTTAAATACAACATTTTCTCATGCCTTGAGATCACTCCTTTCCTTATTTAAACGCTTATATTCCTTTTTGTAAATATCTTCAACTCTTTCATCTTGAAATATTTCACTTTTGGAGAACCCTAATTTTCAAGTACAAACTCAGGTTAGTTGTTGAGCTCCTTCCAGTCCCTCAAGCCCATAGGAATACTTGCATCTATCATCTCCAACACATCTATAACGAGTTCTTTAAATAAGTTAGTTCCAACCTTTCATGTTTAATTGGTTCATCCTAGGGAATCTTCATTAGCATAGTTTCTCATCTGAAATTAAAGTGAAGTTTTCATGAAATGTTTTGCAAGCTAGTTTATGTATTTTAGGCAATGGATTATGATTGCAAAAGTACACAAACTAAGGTAAATTTTGTAGATTTTTAACAGTTAAAATGGACAATAAGCAAGATAAAAGCACAACAAATTGATGAAAAGGTTCGCCCCTCCTGGGCCATGTCTCCAGGTCCAACTTCCAGTGGCGCCTCAACTTTCAAAAATAACACTACCATTGCATCCAAAATGCCCAAAAACCCTTATGTAGGCTTTTCTTGGTCTCAAAAAGGCTGAAAAATGGCCAAGATAGGCTTCCTTTGTCAAACTGCCTGCAAAATGTTCTACAAAACTAGTTCACTCTGAAAACTTTGCAACAAACTATTATTTGGTGTATTGGTAACAAAAATCCATTTGGAACTCAGAGGTCTCAGGTTTGATCCACATTCTCCATCCAGATTGGATTTTTGAATTATTATAATTTTTTTTTTAATACGTGAGCCGTAAGCCCCTTCCAAACTTTGTGCTCCTTGTCATGTGTTCCCCTATGGCCTGGGCACAAGTAGGGTTTTGCGCACCCACAACCCTTATCTCCTCACCAGTGGTCACATCCCTTAATATAAATGTGGGTTGTTGGCCCAATTTTTGCATTCTCCTCCTACTTCACTGTATTTAGGGTTTGTTTACCACTTCAAGCATACAATAATACATAATGATATGACAATATCATCATATAATATAAAAATTCAATGTTAATTCCATTTTTTTTTTTTTTTTTTACTTTTAGACAAAAGATCAATATAATTACATTGAATGAAACATAAATTATTTTTCATAGTTATTATTGCATTGTTGATATTTCAAACAAATTAATTCTTCATAATTAGAAAATATCATCCAACAAACATAAAAATGACTAATAACTTCATGTAAGATCATATGCAAGTTAAAACAATCATTTCAAGTTACCATGAAAGCATTATATTGATAAAAAATTCATAAAATATTTTATTCAACTATTTATATAGAATCAAATATTCTAGCACACCATTAAAATCTACATCTTCATATGAATGAATAGATAAAAATGTATATGAACCATATTCTTCTCTATTATCAACCAATGCACCATCTCAGTCTACATGCATTCCCAACATTGCAAATGTCAAAATCGTACTAGATTTACGACTAGATTAAAAAAACTCTCATATTTCCAATATTTCTTGTGGTAACAACCTATTGATAATATTTGTGGTCTTGTAGTGAAGAGTTCCTCTCTTTTTCAAATTGAATTCATATAACATGTCAACACCCTCCAATATTAAGAGGCCAATGCAATGATGATTTATATTTGGAACATTTGTTTATCTTTTTACCAAATTATTTCTCAACTATGTCTCTGGCTTATATACACAATTGAATGTGTGTGTATTTGTTGCTTACCAATGTAATTTACTTCTATTAGGGGAATTTTGAGGTAAACAATGGGCCTAAAAACAAAAATTATACTAACAAAATCAACTTTAAAAGAGCCAATAAGATTCAAGATGATTATGTTATCCCGAGGGGTAAATATTGTTGGATGGAAAAGAAGAAAAATACATTTTTAATTGTATTTTCATATTCTTTCCTTATAGGTTTACTCAAATTTCAAGTGTGGGGACACATTGAATGTGGTACGTGTTGGTGTGCAGGTATGAAAAAATTATCCACTCCTTTTCCTACATTAATGTATCAATCCAGGTGCGTATTCTTTTCAAGGCAACACGCAAGGTATATGCAGGGGTAAGGTTACAATCTGCCCCCAACCAAGGGTTCATGATTGGAAATCAAAACATTGCTAAAACATAAGTAAAACTCAACTGCAGAACATAAAAGGTTATTAACAGTTATATAAGAGATCTGCAACAACGACAAGAAATAAACACATCAATATAAAATACACACAACACAAGGAAACACGCAACACCTAATCAGAAGAGCTGGCCCAACTCTCTAATTAGGGTTGCGTTACTCAAAACGAGAGATAGATCAAAAAAAGGGTTTATATCTTATTAATCTGAATAATGTTGTTAGAATACCATATAGGGGTCCCCCCCTGATACAAGAACGACCCATATTTTATACAATACAAAGGAGAATAATTCTCCCTGAAACCTGACAACTATATGCCCAAGGATATACATCAGTTGTATCACAGCACTAGTGCCGAGAGAGAAAGAACAGGAATGGTAAAAAAATGGGTTGAGCACCTGCAATCAGTTATGCTACTTCATCGTGGTCGATCAGTTGTTGTGAATCGCAGAACTGCTACGATATGCTACGCGGTCAACACCTGTGCTCCATAATCTGCAGGCATCACAAGTTTTAGTGGTTTATGTAGGTAGAAACCTTCATGGCTCTACTTCATTAATTAAATATCCCAAGAGACGATAAAGGGGAATTAACTCATAATGTTACACAGTAAATATAAGCGAATGAATGAAAAAAGGATGAAAAGAGGAGTGGAAATGCAGGGAAAAGATAGGCCAATTTGGTGCCCAATAGCTCCCCCCAACTAGCCTTATGCATGCCCTCATGCAGTTTTCCATCTCTGCAGGTCTGGGTTGGATAGGATATGTGCTTCTTGAAGCGGGGTGAGATCATATTCCTTGGCCATTTCTGTTCCTGGAACCTTGAACCCTTCTGAGAGGACAACTTCCTTCCACTAATCATTTGGTACATTATAGGCTGGGGTGTAGCGTTCTGCTAGCAGCTATAGAATAGGGTACTAGAATCGAATTCCAATCCATCGGACCCCACGTGTTTGGATGCACGCCACATATCTTGGCACCTTGCTAAGTGCCCGTGCAAAATTTGGTGCTCCAAACGGTTCTCTGTTCTGGACAGATGTGGGTGACATCATCCACCTCTTTTGACAATTATCCAGGGCCTCAGCCTGAAATGTGACCAATTGTTTGACACAGAGATTGATGCACCACTTTTGTGTCCTCAACATCCGTTCCTTGTTTCCCATAATTTCCAAAAATGTAGTGTGCTTATTATACATAGTCACTGATCTCTTGGGTTCTCCTCTTACCATAAAAGGATTCGTGGCCTGATTTGACTCGAATGTGTCAAAAGCCTTCTGCCAACTTATCTGATTAAAAGTGTAAGAGGTGAGGGCCCTTAAATGAATGTCCCCCACATATGGAACCAGATTAAATTCTCTCTCAACACGTAAGAGATACCCATGCATATAAAGCTCACACATCAAGTGCTGAGTTGGCACATCATGGGCTCTCAATATCTGGAGGAACTGTACACCGTCCTCAATCTCGTGACTAACAGGAAGTAGGAGGGCGAGATACCATCACTTTCGGTGCTAAATGGAGCATCTGCTCTTTATCGGTTTTTAACTCTGCTACTTGCCTTTCCAGCTGCTCCACCTTGAATTGCTGCTTTGCATGCCTCAGTCACATTATATCAATGCACTCTACATATTCAAATATAGCCATGGATGCTTGCTCTCAGGCTTTCTTAGCTTCATTCCAATATCGTGCCTCAGTGGATTTCCAGGTCTATATCTCAGCTGACAAAGAAAACTCACGGCCTTCAAATAAATATTCTATCGGGTCTGTCTGAGTGGCAACAGAAGTTGTTTCCACTTCATCTACCTGCGTCCCTACTTTGGTCGTCATGGTTTTGGGCTTCTTATCCCACCGCTTATATTTCTTCACTTGGTTCTTCAACTGGTGCATTTGTTTCCTAAGCCTCTTAACCTCTGTTTTGAGTCACATTGTTTCTTTAAAGTAAAGCTGATATTTCTGCTTCATAGGTAGCCTTCGTTGTTCACGTAACTCCACCCATTCTTGTTTAACCACCACCACATTTGGTGCTGCAGCTGGTTCGGCAGGTGGTGATTTACCCGAGGGAGTATCCACAGGGTTACTCGATGGGGCTTCTTTGCTTGGTTTCTCTTCTTGGGGAGTAGCCATTTCCTTACTGTCTCCTACCTCACCCTGTTGTGAAGTTATCCCGACAGGTGGCAGGCTCACTCGGTGAATGTCCATTGGTGGTTCAGCCAAATTTTCCCTTCCAAGTTCCCTTGTTTCAAAAACATCTGCCTCTTCCTCTGTTCAGGTTTCTTGAGAGAGGTCTCTATGGGGATCTGTGGCCAACAAGCCTATGGCAGCTGGTTCCTTCTTCGACCCATCATATTTCAAAATCAGCAGAATGGCCACCTCCTCTTCTGTATGTCGGGTAGAGCGAGACACCCTTGCCCCTTTCAGAATGGAGAACTAAGAGGAAAATTGAAAGAATTCTCCTACTCAATCTATCTCGGCCCCAGTTGTGGTCTCGGGCTCTTTCCCTCTGTCTGCAACGTCTTCACTTTGGGTTAAAACCCCTGTCTATGCAATCCCTTGTTATGAGGTTGATGCTGGTTCTTATGGAACAATGTCAATCCCGACATTTAAATCCTTTGTGGTCTCCAAAGCCGGATAGGTTGATGGTGGTTCTTGTGGGCACCACCTTCCATGTCCAACATTTCTTGAATAGATGATGTTGGCACTGTTTCTTCTAGCACGACATTGATCCAGATGGATTCTTGCATAATCACATTGATTCTGTTAGCGCTTGAAATTTCACCTCAGGCTGAAAAAGGTAAACTCCAAGGCAACATCAAACCACTTAGCCTCGTAGCTAGCCCTACGGGGCAGGAGAGGGCTCTCTCCGATCTATCTCAGCAAAAGTTTTCTAAAAGGGGATGAGATGACTTTAAAAGAAACTAATTTTAGGCTAGTAAATTGATAGAAAAAGGGGTTTTAATGGATAATGGGGTTTTCTGGGTTGCATGGGGCAAAGAAATAGCTTGAACAGAGAAATATAATCAAAAACACAGATTATCTCCTGAGGCAAGGTAGGCAAGAAATTTAACATCAAATTGAGATTAAATGGAATGGCAAGACTGCTGAGGAGCTGACAAGGGCATAGAGGATGAATCCTTGTCAAACAGAAGAAAACATTAAATATGAGCAAACTTATAGCCAGAGCATAAAATATTATGAATTCTACCTAAACACTTCATTTGTTCAATTGGAAATGATCATGAAGTGAAATGAAAACATAACAGGTTACATAAGAAACAGAAGGAAAACTTATGCTAAATTGTCATACCACAGGAATCTCAGGGGTCAGAGCTGTATTTTTCATTAAACTCTCTGTCAAAAACTGTACAAGTAAGCTCTCTGTTCTCCTCCACCAGCACTCAGAATTCTCTCTGTCTTCAACCCCTACAAATGATTATTTTAATACATTAAATAAACTATTCTAGAAAAAACAGCAGATCGACCCCCAAAACAGGGGCGTTGTTCCAACTAAAATTACAAAAAATTAGAAAGGAGCGTTACATCTATTCTAAAATAATACAACGTCCCTCTAAAAATCCTCTGATGGCCGACAAACTGGAGCGCAGATCCTGTTGAGTCATTAACTGAAGTCTTGAAATAGGAATCGAATCCTATGTTTTGGCTCCGTTTGAATAACGCTCTATTGTATGCCCATGAATGAGAAAAAGGGCAACAGAACTGGTATTGGTATTTTAATACCAACCTGGCCTGCTTTCAATCTCATGTTGAAATTTTCTTGCAGCTACACCTGATGTTGTGAATATAGAAGCCCCGTTGCCATATTGATTTTTGTTCACAATATCAATGGCCTCCTCCAAGCTCCCAGCCTCCATTGCTAACTCGGCTAGAAGCATTGCGGCTCCAGGATCTTTCTCTGAAGGCTTCAAGATATATGTGTTACTAGCTGTGACTCCCAATGGAAACATCCACAAAGGAATGATAGTTGGAAAGTTGAATGGGCATATCCCAGCACAAACACCTAGAGGTTGCCTGATACTGTACGTATCAATGCCAAATGATGCATTCTCCACAAACTCTCCCATTTGTAAGCTTGCCATGTTGCATGAATGTTCTACAACCTCCAACCCACGGAAAACATCACCATGAGCATCACCTAGAGTCTTTCCTTGTTCTGTAGTTACACTCACTGCCAATTTTTCCCTGTTCCTTCGAATGAGCTTTTGGAACTTAAACGTTATATGCTGACGTGAAGTAACAGGGGTGTTGCTCCAGGCTGGAAAAGCTCGTTTTGCAACATCTATGTACTGAACATCTTTTACTCTAAATTCAACATCCTTGTGGTGCCCTTCTTCCTCAAGGGCAGAACGCACTTGATTTCCCCACACCTTTGTAAGTTGTTTCTGCTTGCTAAAATAGAGAAAGAAAATTATATATGACCCATGCCTCATATATTTCCTGATTCGAATAAAATTAAATTAATTTATCGCCCATCACCAGAAACATGGATGACATTGTCGCATATACCGGCACTGTGAAGATAATGCGAACCATATATCGCTGATATGTTGGCTCTGTGTAGTTCAAGAGATGTCTATTGACAATATGTACACAAATATTTCGAAAACCAAATATTTCTGTGTTACTGGTCCTCTGAATGAAGTAAGGGTAGCAATAGTTCTATCAAATTCCTTTTTTGATTTCTGTGGATTGAGATATACTTGCAGGAGTGTGAGATAGATATTGAAATATGCTCTCTGATCTGTTTGATGTAGTGCCCCTGGACTGCTTGTCATCTTACCATTTATAACTAAGGTGACAACAAGATAGATACGATCACAATAACAAAGAGCAAGCTCAGGCTCATGAAGCTTATGTGCATAAAGTGTCAAGGCAAGTTCATGTACACTAAAAGCACTTCCTGGTCAAAGATAACATAAAGCCAAAACTTCTTTAAGACTAATTACTTGGAAAACTTCTTCTTAGCAACCAATTATAACAGAATCAAGAATCCGTTGTAATTCTTTTACGTCTACGCTATCCACACTTCCCGTCAACAGCCGCCGATGTGACTTTTGCAAATGAAGTTTCAGGGAACTGCTACTAACACCTACAATATTGCCACAAATTGGGCAACTCCTCATGATAGGCTTCCTTCGCTGCCAATCCATAGAAGGTTTTCCATATAGTTTTCTTATCCAGATCCATAAGAATTCTCATGAAAGCATCATTTGGCTGTGCACGATAGTGAACTCCTTTAAGTCTGGTCCATGTTTCAAAATCACCTTATAGGGATAACTTAGAAATGTCACCATTTTTTCAAGAGAACTATCATGGAAAATATTCAAAAGGAAATAGTGATTCATCTCACAGTATGCGCCTGACAGTTAAATTGAAGGATTTGAACAAGATTGCAAAGTTTTATAGTGAGCTGAGCAAGGAACTGGAACATTGGAATGAAATTCTTGGAACAGAAGTGATTAAACTTTGCCATGAAAAGAATTTCAACACCGGTTTTTTTGTTTTTTTTTTTAAGGAGGGGATTCACAAAATGTCAAAGGATGGCTTTGGTCTCTCAAGCTGCCGACTCAGAGCGGCCATCACATGTTACAGATTCTTTGTTTATTGGTGGAGTTTTGGCTGCAAGGTCTATAATACACTGCAGCTTTTGGGTGTCACTCATGTTCTATGCCTCTGTGCTAATGAGCTTGGCCAATCAGAAGCCCAATATCCAGACCTTTTTGAGTATAAAAATTTTGAGGTATCTGATCTTACCTTTCATATTTTCCATCATGTTGAAGTGTCTCTCTCTAAGGACTTGCTCTTCCTTATAAAGAACTTCCATCTCAGCTAATTGTTCAGCTTGTTTCTTCAAAAGTGAAGCAGTTTGTGCATTCTTCCTACAACAATCATTAGAAGTGGGCGCCTTCCATATTTGTCCATAATCAATGATGCGAACACCGCCACCATCTGATGAAATCCTCTTTGCAATATTCTTTGCCAATTATGCTCCAACACATTATTACAAACTC
>APFE031146542.1:1098-18687 GCA_000404065.3 Pinus taeda
TGGTGTTGGAACAAAGGGATATAGATTGTGGGATCCTACTACCCGCAAAATCATCATCAACAGAGATGTAAAGTTTAATGAATCCTCTCTTGTACAGTTAGATGTAGATAGTAGATTGAAACAAGATGATGTATCTGAGTTTTAGCACATTCAGTTTGATAGCATTTCTAATGATAGTCATGATGACCATAGTTCAGATACTAGTCATGAACTGGTTTCAGAATCAGAATATGAATAGGGTTCAGGTTTAGATCATGAACAGGTTTCAGATACTGATCGGCAAGAAGTTCCTATAGATGGTAGTCAGCCAATCGAGGAAGCGCTAGAAACATCCTTAAGGAGGTCGACAAGAATCAAATGGCCACCAAGAAGGTATGATGATTATGTCACCTCTGTTGCATTTACTACTAATGACAATGAACCTTTGTGCTATCAGGAAGCAATAGATGGTTCGAAAAGTGACAAGTGGAAAGAAACCATGAAGGACGAAATGTTGGCCTTGAGTAAGAACGACACATGGGATCTGGTTGAGCTTCCGAAAGGAAGGAAAACTGTGGGGTGTAAATGGGTTTTCAAGATGAAATGAGGTGTGAATGATACGGAAGACAGGTACAAAGTGCGATTGGTTGCAAAAGGGTTTTCTCAGAAAGCCGGTATTGACTTTCATGAGATTTTTTCGCCAGTGGTTAAAATTGTTTCAATTGGAATTGTGTTAGCATTAGTGGCTTTGCTTGATTTAGAGTTGCAGCAGTTAGATGTTAAGACTGCATTTCTACATGGTGATTTAGATTAGGAAATATATATGGAACAACTAGAAGGGTTTGTTCAACATCGCAATGAGAAATTTGTCTGCAGGCTCAAGAAGTCATTATATGGCCTGAAGCAGTCGCCTCGGCAGTGGTATAAGAAGTCTGATTCTTTCATGTTGAGTCAGAAATATGTTAGAAGTGAATATGATCATTGTGTTTATTTTAAGCAATTTAAAAATGGCATATTCATTTTCCTAGTATTGTATGTTGACGATATGCTTTTAGCAAGCAAAAGCATAGAAGAAATGAATAGGTTGAAGGCTCAGATGGCAAGGACATTTGATATGAAAGATCTAGGAGCAGCAAGATAGATTTTGGGCATGGAGATTTTGAGAGACAGGAGCAATGGTAAGCTATGGCTATCACAAAAAAAGTATATTGAGAAAATACTTTTGAAGTTTGGTATGAATAATGTGAAGCCTGTTTCAGTCCCTTTAGCTTCCCATTTTAAGCTTTCTTCGAGTTTATTTCCTAATACAGATGAAGAAAAGGATTATATGTCTCGAATTCCATATGCCAATGTAGTAGGGTGTTTAATGTATGCGATGGTTTGTACTCGACCAGATATTTCACATGCAGTTGGGGTTGTCAACAGGTATATGGCAAATCCGAGTAAAGAACACTGGTCAGCAGTGAAATGGGTGCTTCGGTATTTGAGAAGCACAAGTAGCTATTATATCACTTACAATAAGAATAGTGAATTTGTTTGCGGGTATGTTGATTCCGATTTTGCAGGTGATTTGGATAAGAGAAGGTCAACAACAAGGTATGTCTTTACTCTTGCAGGTGGAGCTATCAGTTGGATGTCAAAGCTACAGAACATTGTTGCTTTATCCACTACTGAAGCAGAATACATTGCTGCTTCTCATGCTTGCAAAGAAGCAATTTGGTTGAAAGGTTTGTTTTGGTGAATTTGGTAGGTTGCGCAGACAACATCAAGTTATTTTGTGACAGTCAAAGTGCAATACATTTGGCTAAGAATCCGACCTATCATAGTAAATCAAAGCATATACCGATCAAGTACCATTTTGTAAGACAGGTTATCACTGAAAGGGGACTCTCTCTTGAAAAGGTGCATACAAAAGAGAATTGTGCAGACATGTTCACGAAACCAGTTTTGTTAGAGAAGCTACGTCGGTGTTTGGCTTCTCTTGGCTTGCAGAAAAGATAAAATAATAAACAAACAGGGTATTAGGCTAATTGTTGTCAAGGTGGAGATTGTTGAGATTTTCTGTTTCATATATTAGGCAAAAATCTCTAATGTATGACAACAATAGGAATTTGTTGCTAGATTAGCACCAAGTTGTTGGGAGAGAGTTAATGCATCCTATATTTGATGTAAGAGGATTTATGAGGCAGTTAGATTCTCTTAGCTATAAAATAGGTGTCCATATGGATTGTTTGTAGTGAGAGAGTTTGTGAGGAAATTGATTATTTTTTGTAATCTCCTGTTTGATAATAAAAATTGCCGATGCCTATGTTTGGTGGACGTAGCCCAGATTGGTTGGGTGATACATGTTAATCTGTTGTCTCCTGTGTATGGTTATTTGCTGTGTATATTGTTTATTTGTTTGCTGCACACCTTTGCCTCTAACAATATAATGCATTGCATCTAAATTATTTTCTTGGGATAACTTTTGTTTTTTTCCATTCATTTATCACATCTGCATAACTTATTTTCCTTGTGGTGTATTGCACCAGCATTATTATGGTGTGATACATCGTATCACACCAATATTATTTCAGTGCAATACATTGCACTATATAGTTATGTTCATTTGTGCCACACGAAATTTTCTTGCTTTCATCTTGAAATTTTTCTTCTTGCATCACATGAAATTTCCTTTTTTGTATGGTGTATCACACCAACACAGCTCACCACAACAAAAATATTTTTATGTGATACATGAAACTCTTCAAGTTTACAAGAAAATTTTCCAAATATTGTAGTGTATTGCATTACCTAAAATGTCCCTCCTTTGCAGTGTATCATATTGATCTTTTATTTAGTTTGATATGTCACACGGCAACAAAAATATTTTTGTGCAATACATGATATTCCCATATTTTTTGAAAAATTTCCAAGTCCTACGTCACAAATCTACTCTCCTAGGCAATAGAACTATGTTGTACAAATAATATTTTATGTGATACACACTGTATTGCACAAAATGACACACAATATTCTTCTAAATATCTACATTTTTTGCACTAGATAATTTTCCGAAAATTTGAAGTGACAGCTATCACAGAAACCATAGACCCGGGCTTCTGAGTTGAGTTTGACCACTTAGCTACTAAATTGACACCCACATTAGAGAAATCCAATACAAATCAAAATTTGGGGGTTTTGCCCCCGATTTTTTGTGCTGGGTGAAATTGATTTTTCACCCAAATTCCTTGCCTGGCTACCATGAATTTTGGCAATCTTGGCCTCCATGACCAAAACCCATCGACTGAAATAATACATTTTACATAGCCGTGTGGATTATTCAAAATACATCAAGAAATTGAGGGCTTTTCCCGGTTTTACAATTTTCCCCAAACTCTACAGAGTACAACTTTATTATTCTGTAGTAGACTCAGTGTTGAAAACACCAATTTGTAATGTACTTGTTACGAATCCAAATCAAAGTACTCAGATGCAATTAAAAATCAATGCATGTAGCATGACATATAGGCTCACACATCTATCAATAATTTTAAATTCATGAATGTGGATTGTTTAAACTATAAACATACGCAACATTATTTAATAACAGAGCACAAAGTAAACACAAGATTAAAATTATAAATATGAGCAATGCATGGAACACTTATTTCAGGAGAAGGTGTCACCATATAGTTGTGTACAAGGGACATTTCACCCAACTATAGACTTTGTTGCTCCGGATGTCTCAGTGGCAAGTCAGCCCTGAACTAGGGCTATGAATTCACCAACAAAATAATTTCTATGATTGGCTACTATCTACTCAAATAATCCAACTCCTAGTAAAATTCACAGTATGCTAACTCCTATTGCAATTCCAATCAACCAGTCTTCTTCCTAACTTGCACAATCCAAAGAATGAAATCCCTTTCTTTGCCATGCTGTCCCTTAGGATATCCCACTTCCCTCTAGGGTTCGAACATAAGTTGGCTAGGAAATCTCCAAGTTGGAGACATCAGGAATTTCAGCTGCAGCAGGAGTGCTCACAGCAACATTCTCACATGCTTTTGAGTAATTTTCTCAACAAAAAAAATCCTAACAGGCATGATAGCCTAGTTCTGAACACAGTTTCTAGCTCCTCTCATGGTTGGTTTTTACACAAAATATGCCTGTCCTCTTTTTCAAAGGCAAAGTCTATTTTTTTCCCACCTCTTGTTCCGAAAGTCTTTCCTCTACCTTTACTCAAATGATCTTTTCTCTTATGCATGTTTGACTATTACAATTCCCCCAAAAATGATTGCACTCAGCCCCTGCTATCATAATTAAATGAGATGACTCTTTCACCAATCTCTTATCTGGATTCAATATTTTTTTTTGGTTATATGATGACAAAGTGATTTTAGGAAAACGGCATGACATTCTAGACGTGGAATCTCCCCAAAAGCCCCTTTTAGCCTGCAACTGTTGTAGAATCATAGGCCATTAATGTTACCATCCCTCTTGTATCACAGCTAAATTATTAATAATAGTATCAATGCACAATATACATAGCTTGGCTCTTGACCATATTGTTTTTCTCAGAGCCTAAATCACACCTACACAATTACATTACAACTATTCGTTTGTAAGTGTTCAAATTTAGGGGGGCAGTGAAGCGAACAAAGTGAAGTGATTCAAATTTAGGGAAGGATGGATTGCTGAGATCCAAAAACAGTGCCCGCTCCGTGTTGCTCAACCCTCCACAGTGAAAAGTGGCCCGGACAGCCTACACCAACACAGGCTCTGCCAGCATTGCCCAGAATAAGTTGGCTGCTCATGCATCACTTATTGAGATAATTGCTGCAGTAAAGTGGAAAGAAGGGAAAATTTGAAATCCGATTTCCATCATTTAAAGCTTTAAAGGAACTAGCTTTTAGTGAATCTGGTCACATACCTTATTTGAATAGATCTCTTAAAAGGATGGCAATTTGAATAGATCTCTTAGAAGGATGACCACTATGCATTCGAGTACAAATTTACAGCGTAATTTTCAAGTTGAAATTATGACGATAATTAATTTAACGTTATAATCGACTTTAAGTTAAAAAGTTGATGCCAGTCATCAAAAAGGGCTTTGATGAATGGCTGCTCTCCAATAAATGGAGCCTTAATTATGAAAGTGAAATTCTATTGAATAATGGCCTATTATTGATGAGCAAATTGACGTTCCAAAATATGAGTTTAATAGTCTCTTATTTAGGGCATATTTATGACCGGTGATTCTACTCTGCCTATTAAGCTTTAATAATAATTTCTGGAACAAAATCAACTACACAGAAAACTCTATATTTTATGAAACGCTGTAAGACCAAACCTTGCACAGCCTGGTAACATTTTTATCTTGTATATGGGAAAGACCACTGAGCAAGGTGGGAGAGCCAGCACTAGCTGCGGCAGGAGATAGACCGTCTGGCTGTTATGCTAAAGGTAGGTTTACTATAAGGCCGTCTTCATTCCCTCTATATTGATCGTAAAGATAATTGAATTGATAAATTTGTGGTGATTTCTGTGAGAATAAAATATTACTACTCTCTAATGCTTATTCTGTCTCAGATCAAAGAGGATTTTCTGTCTTCAAATTTAATTGTGACCTGTTTTCTATATTCCATGGATGGCTTCAGTAAGATATATCCTCTTTACTTAATTTTCTTGTTTGAAAAATGGGGTTTCAGTAGTACACGTGTTTCCAAGTTTTTTAATAACAAATCGATGTATAACAAAGTCTAAACCTCTTCCAGACAAATTAACTTCTATTAGAATTGTAATTTAAATGGTTACTAAAATTCACATGAGATTCCTGTCCGTTTGTAACAGGACTTTCATTTGGACAAAGAGACAGAGGTAGTCTTTGACCGCTTCCAGAATGGGATCAGCCTTGTTAAGCAGGACAAGGACAAAAGGCTCTTCAAAGGAATTTTTTATATCGCCATCAAGGACGTTGACAGTTCGGATGTGGACGATTTGAAACATGAATTCGAAGAAAAAATTTCTAGAATATGTTCCAAAACTCCTGAGAACTTTCTTTCAAAAATGTATGGTGGAAAGGTTGAAATAGCTGCAATGCCTCCATATAATCGACCTGACTACCAGGATAGTTTAAGGGAAATTGCAAGTACAGTAGAGGAAATGAATTCATGCTATCACAACGGTACCGCTTTCTTGAATGATGTGAAGCTAGTGATTGCTCAGATTGCAGCTAAAGACTGGACGTCTGTAGATAGTAAACGTGTAGCCCTAAGGGTGGACATACTCAGGAGAAATCTACAGTCTGCTATTGAGAGGGGATGCCTCTCTGCCGCGGGGGAAATCCAAATGCTAGTTAGCTTGGATACGGAGGAAGAGGTTTCGGATTTTCCCGTTGCTGTCGAGGAGTTCACGTTTGATTTCCCCGATACTGGCTTAGAATTGGCACCTTCAGTAGAACCAACAGCAGTTCCTGGAAGCATTGTATCTGAGCTCAGGTCAACATTTGAAAGTGTTGTGCCAAGAAAAGGAACTGATGGTGAATGGTGGCACTCTGTTTTTGAAAGATTTTTGGGTGCATTGGCTGATCGAAGACGAAAGCGAGTTGAACAGTGGTTGATATCAAATACACTGGATTTTGCCAGTGCTGACGAGGTGCACAAATTACAGTTAGAGGCTGCTGCAGGTATTGCAGAAATGAAGCAAATGATGTCTGTTTGCGGATGCAAATGCTCTGAATGCTTTTGGAGATGTGTGCTTGAAAAAGGCCATGTCTTATCTCATTCTTGCATGAGTAGCCATGTATGTTCAGAAAAATGCACCTTCTGCACCAAGGAGGAAACAGAGAATTCAGTTGAAGAATGCAAGGATTTAGCAGGGCATGATGGCCCCCATGACTGTAAAATGAAAAACCACACCTGCGGTGAAATTTGTGACTTGTTTAAGAAGTCATCCAACTGTAATAAGTCTTGTTCTATTAAGCTTGGGCATGAGGGTCCACACAAGTGCAATTCTCCACAACATATGTGCAAGAAAAAATGTTCTCTTCCTACTTGCCAAAATCCTTGTGTTGTCCCAATTGAGTTTGGGGATCATGATAGGCATGCTTGCCATGAAAGATACTGTCAAACCCCATGCCTCATGAAGGGATGTACAAGGACGTGTGGTTACAAGGACCATTTTCATGACCTCAATCGCAATGCCGAACATCTATGTGGGAATGAGCATATGTGCCCTGAAAAATGCGGGGTGCCTGGAATATGTGAGATTTTTACTGAGTTAGTTCGCCAAACAAGGCAGTTCCAAGGGCGCAGAGGGTCTTTCGAGTATGAGCATGTATCAGAGCAGAACGGTCTACGAAAGGATTGTTGTGTCCCAATACCAGCCTTTAAGAGTAGCCATGAAGGACCCCATGTTCATACAACTAACAAAGAAGCTGTACATTATTGTGAGACAAGATGTCATTCTTGTGGCTATTTTTGCCAACTTCCGATCGATCACTCTGGTTTGCATAACACAGTTCATGGCAATATGAGAAATGTTAAATTCATTTCAGAAACAGAGGAGATTGACATCGATGAGAGAAAATATGCATGGGGAGAAACGGGGCTGGCAGAAATGTGCAATATGCATTGCAGAAAACAAGGCAGGGGCCACATTCATTTGGTCCCATGCCCAGAAAACTGCACCAGCAAGCTCTACGATGGCTCCAGGCATGAGACTAGGAAATATGGTCCCGACCTGGATGTACCCAAGGATGAGATGACCCATGAGACTTATTGGAAATATATTAGATTCGTTGATCTCTGCACTCAGGAAGAGCAGAACGAGTTTGGCCTCTGCAATCACTATTGCAGATCCGAGGAGCATGAAGATCTTCCAGACAAAAAGGCTGGTGCAGCTCTGAAATCTTATTGCACTGAGAAACTTTGGCATGCTTCCATCAAAAGAACTGGATTGAATGTCAGTTCTGCGGGCTATATAACAGATGATGGTCATCATTTCGGCTGTGATCATTCCAAGAATGTTCCTCATCATGTGATATTTGTCATTGATAAATCGGGGTCCATGGGCAGTACAGATATTAAGCCAACAATGTCCATGTTTTCTCCTTCACATAACTGTAGGCTTGGTTGCGTATTTGAGGCGATAATAAGATTTATAAGAACTCGTCTTAGGACGGTATCTGATGATTCGGTATCAGTGATTCTCTTCGACTACAGCTCAGTTGTTGCTCTAGAGATGGAAGAGATGAGGGAGGAAGTTGTTAACTCGCTTCTTGATTATGATACGGATGGAGGAACTACTTATTCTTCTGGACTGGAATTGGCTGAAAAGGTGATGATCAAAGCCTCAAAAGATCCTACAACTGATCACAAAAGACCAATGATTGTGTTTTTGAGTGATGGAGGAAATAATGGGGGAGGGGATCCTCTATATTATGTCGACAGAATGAAACAACAAGAGCCGAGGATGATTCTTCATACCATAATGTTTGGAACCGACTCTACAATCAATATTCTCAAAGAAATGGCCAATATAGGCAACGGAACATTTCAGCTTAGTCTGGACGAAGTGCAGTTAGCAAGAAGCTTTGAAGACTTGGCCACAAGTCTTAAGCCCAAAGTTGCAGCCTTAATGTAGGGATGCGGCACGTATTTTAGACCAATCTTCCCTTTTAAAAATCCTAAGACATGCAGACTTTTGTTTTCTTGGTTAGATACCTGGATTTTTGTTTTGCAAAATCACCCCCCTTATGTTGTAGTTTTTATGTTTTACTTTGTGTATGTGTTATGGTAAATCACTTTTATGTATGAATGAACAGAGAACCTGCAGCAGCTTATGAGGAACCATCTTAATTATGTAGCCAGATCTGGTTCACTTAAATACACACCTTTGAATATTTGGATCATGTATTGTTTCATGTAATGGGATATGGTAGCTCCAGATTTGTGAATGAACATAGAATCTACAGCAGCTTGTGAGATAGAGCATAACTTAACCATGTAAATAATGTAAGCCATATCCGAAGTTCACCATAATGCACATATTTGCTTTAGTGAAGTTCCCATAATTTTAGGCTTCAATGAAATTTCATAGTATTTTTTTTTCACAATTTCCAATAGTGAGCTCCTCTTATCTACTTAGTTGGATTTGTTATCAATACTTAACATGTTAGATATACGCTATTTGATATCTGTTAATGTGTATACTGCAAAACGAACTTGTGGAATGAACTGTTTAGTTCAGTTTGTTGGAATAGTGAAACATCAGTTGCTTTTTTTGTGAAGATTTGGGAAAAACCTCACAGCTGTACGGAAAGTTCGCAATAGGACAAACTTATAAATTGCTTCCTTCAATAATATGACCGGACTCTTTTACTCGGAAAAAACACTTATTAACAACCAACTTCGACGGCACTACGGCACTTGAAAAAATTCAAACTTAAGAGAGCAAAATTCAGAGACGGAATTAATAGTGAAAGTCTCCAATTGCTTTCATATGTGTCACCTTGAAAATTTTACTGTGTTAGAACTTTTGCATGCTCTTGGCCACTACTGAAAATATTCTTGGCTGCTATAGAAATTGTTCCTCGTTATTCTTTCTCAATTTTATCTTGGAAATAGTTTCACTTGTATATTGCCAAAATTTTTGCACCTACAAGAGTTAGTGACAGAGTGATAATTGATTAGACATTAACACATTTTTTGTTGGGCTTATTTAAAAACTGTCTTTGGAGTACAAGTTTCCTCCACTGATTTCACAGCAACATCTTTCAAACATTTAAATAACTGAAATGTGGTTTTAAGAGAATGAAATAACAAGGGCTTAAGCTTTGTCATTATCAAACCTTGATTATATCATTGTAACATTGCAGGTAAAGAAGTACTTTTTACTTAAGTAAACTTGTAAAATAATATTATGAGAGTAGAATACGATTTGATAAGATGATTATATTAATGTCGACATATCACCATTAGTATAGGTTAAAGGGATGAAAAAGCATCGAGTAAAGAAAAGTACAATGCGGGAATATTGAAGGCATCTTTTAGAATAGAAGTAGCAGAAAGCATTGATTTTACAGCGACGTCTTTCAAACGTTTAAATAACTGAAATATGGTTTTAAGAGAATGAAATAACAAAAGCTTAAGCTTTGTTATTATCAAACCTTGATTATATCATTGTAGCATTGTATTGCAGATAAAGAAGTACCTTTTATTTAAGTCAACTTATAAAATAATATTATAATATAAAATAAGATTTGATAAGATAATTTTATTACTGTCTGACATATTAGACTATAGGTTAACGGGATGAAAACAAAATACAATGTGGGAATATTAAAGGCATTTTTTAGAATAGAGGTATCAGAAAGCATTGCGTTGATGGAGCAATTTAAATATCAGAGTATATGGTAAATTGAGAGAAGTTGAGATATATGTTTTCATTGGTTATTTTTGCAAATCATTTGATTTATTTCTATTTTAAGTTATTTATGGGTTGACGTAGGATATATAGATATATAGATACTTGGGAGTTAGTTAAAATCAATTTGGTCCATTATATCTTCAGGTAATGATTATATCTTCAGGTAATGTGTAATTTTTTTAGTGTGAATTGTAATTATATAATTTAGTGATCACAATTATGTTCTAGATATAAATTAATCTAGTAGTTCATCTTCTCCTTTATACTAATGGTCTATATTGATTTGTGGATTAACATCTAATTGATTCATGATCTCTACTTAAAGATCATGGAGGATCATTTGCTGATGATTGATTGTGAGAAACTTATATGTAAAGTACTTTTATATTGTAATGATTTATTGCTTCAAGTGGCTATGTTGGTTGGGGTTTGCGTTATTTCACTCTTTGAGAATTTTAACCATATAATACATTGATGTGCTAATCTTTTCTTCATTTGTGGGAGCATGGGCACTACAATTTTCAACCTTTGTGGATATACCCTATTTATTGAATATTCAACACCACTGAATTTTTAGAAAATAAAGTGGGTATTAGTCATTTTTGTATGGCTTCATGGAAACAAACAACCTGGAATGGTCTCAAGCTAGATTTGGTAATTACGACCCTATTAAGTGTTGAAGAAAAGTGTAACTAGGTTTGGTTTTCATCACAAATTGTAATTATAAAGAAGAAACAATATTTATATTATTCCTTGCATCATGGGTTTCATGAGCAAGATGTGTTTACCATAGGTGAACGACTTCTTCTTCTTGATGACTTTAGGATTTATTAATATAATTACAAAGTCATGTGTAACATGTTAAACCCCTATTCCAAGACGTTATCACTATCTCTCTTACAGTGAACTCAACGAACACAAGGATACGTCGGCTCAGTTCAAGGACCTCATGTCGGCCTACTGGATACGTATAAGTCACTATAAGTATGAACGTGATCTCACCTCATAATGACAAGAAGGCTCTCGGGTATCTCTGTAATTTACATACGAATCTCAGCAAGGAAGATAAGTTTGAAATACATCCGTCACAGTTTCGTACTAAGGTTATCTGTCTCATATATATCCATCAAGGTTTTGAATCAAGACTATCTCAGTCTCATCATTTGTGCGAAGAACCAGTCACCATCCTAGGACAAGACTCATACAACAAGAAGCCATGTTAAGCTTGGGTTTGAGATAGAGAAGAATCGAAGATAGAGGAGCTATCTTGTTATGCGAAGAATATTATCAGTAGCCTTGGACTGTTGACTGTATTGCGAGGAAGGAGACAGTCTCTCCTTAAGGACTGTGTCAAGGTAACAAAGGAGACCGAGACTCTTCTTACAACAATGCTATAACAGTGAAAAAGAAGAAGAATCTTAGAGACATGCAAAGAAGGATGACTGTGAATGAATGAGATAGTGACAAGTCTTGAAAGTAAGTTTGAGTCAAGGAAATTTGTGAAGGGTATTGGTATTTGTCAAATATATATCTATAAGAAGAGATTGAAGGGTGATTGAAGGGTGTTGAAGAGATTGAAGGGTTTTCCTCTCAAAAGGATCACACAGAAGTACACATAGTCTCGACATATGTATTATGAAGAGGATCATGTACTCTTGACATAATTATGATGATAAGAGTCTCGATGATATCCTTTGTCTCGACATACAAGAAATCATGTAAACGCAGTGATGATCTTAAAAAAGGCAGTGCTAAAAATTTCAGTACGACTCTCATGGATAGATAAATATCTCAATATAGATTTCGTTGGTATAATGGTGATCTCAATGACTCTTGTGAAGGTGTAGCAACTCTCAATGAAGCATGAATTCCTCGTGATAACACAATATGCTAAGTTTTGCATACCACTTCGTGCTAGGTTTCAGTGCTATGTCAAGTATATCATAAAGACCTGATAAGGAGTCAAAATACCTTAGGAGTTAAGATGATAAAGCAGTTTCGAAAACCATAATAACATATAATCTGGAGCAGTTTTTGTCATGCTTGGTGCTGGACAGTGCATGAAGGATACTAGTGATGGGCAACTCAAGCAAAGGAAGCATGAAGGTGAAAATATCCTCTTCACATGCTAAGTAAGTATCTTTCATGTTTAACCAATTTTTGGTGTAATGACTTTATTTTGCAAGGAAATAGAAATATTGGAGGAAAGTCAGTCCTAATGAAAAAGGTCCTTGCATAAAATAAGGAGGATTGTCATAATCCTCGTAGAAAAGAGAAGTCATTGATGTCTATGGAAAGGTCTCTGAAGGTCAAGCGATGCTTGAATGCATCAAGAGACTTATAGGATTCATATGAAATCACCCAAAGGTTCTCCCATGCTTATGTAGCTAGAAGAGGAGACATAAAGATATATATGAAATGCTAGAAGATATATTCTCTGAAATATAGCAAAGAAGGTCACATCACCTAGACCTACAAAAATCAATGGTATCTAAGAACAAAGGAATATCTTCATGAGATCTCAATTGGGAGATCTATGAAAGATGATAAGAAGGGTACCTCATTCAACAATCTGTGGCCTCTATGCTAGATAGAGAAAGGTAGTATAAGATTCAATACTATGGAAATAATGTGAATAAAAGCTTATATCACCGGAAAGATGGAGGAAGCTGAAGAAAGGGCCAAAGAAAAAGGGAGTAACAGATGTCTCAGAAAAAGGGGTCCTATCATAAGTTCCTAAATATTTTGATATAACCATAAGATTAAGATGCATCGTAGCATCATGAAAGTATTAGGAGCAAGAGCTCGTGGCATCACCATGGGAATAATGAAGGACAAAATCCATGGCAATCAAACATAAATAATATAGCTCTTGGGAACCTTATTGGAAAGGAATGACATGACGAAGTAAGAAGGAAAGAGATAGATGGTTGTTTCCCTACAAGGAAGAAGCTCAACTAAATTTCATGACATCAAGGAGAGAAGTTGATTAAGAAACTGAAGGACCCACGAAGAAGATGTTGCTGATGTATAGAAGAGTCCCTAGCTAAGAGGGATCTCTGACAAGTTCCTGATTGAAAGCGAGCTTGGGCAAGTTTCTAATAGCAGGAAACTTGGGCATATCTTCCTCAGTTGAGAGGGAGAGAGACACACAACATTCTTGTCTTCACTTGGGAAGAAAGAATGGAGGATTAGGTAATCATCTGGCATCCGATGCTCTTTGAGGATGTGTAGGGCATCCAAGATAAGGTTAGGCAAGAGGACTGATATTCTTTGAGGGCTGGGAACTCAAGATAATAATAGTTCTAGAAGGTCATACTCAGTGAACATCCGGGTGGGTATGTAACTTGAGAGACAATGATGAAGGTGTCTATAGTCATTGGTATCGCCAACATTGTGCTATGATCTAATGAGAGATAGAGTTGTCAATCAAGGCCTTGTTGTGGAACCAATGTTGGTTATTATGATGCTATACAAATGGGTTACCAATTCGACTCTTCTTATAAGATCTCTTCAAGATTGAGAATAACCATGTACCATTTATGAAAACCTCCCTGGTTAAAAGGGAGCGTTGAAGAAAAGTGTAACTAGGTTTGGTTTTCATCACAAATTGTAATTATAAAAAAGAAACAATATTTATATTATTCCTTGCATTATGGGTTTCATGAGCAAGATGTGTTTACCATAGGTCAAAGACTTATTCTTGATTTCTTTAGGATTTATAATATAATTACAAAGTCATGTTACACATGTCAAACCCCTACTCCAAGACGTTGTCACTATCTCTCTTACAGTCAGCTCAACGAACAGAAGGATATGTCGACTTAGTTCAAGGACCTCCTGTCGGCCCACTGGACACACATAAGTCACTATAAGTATGAACGTGATCTCACCTCATAATGACAAGAAGGCTCTCGGGTATCTCTATAATTTACGTACGAATCTTACCGAGGAAGATAAGTCTGAAATACATCCATCACAATTTTGTACTAAGGTTATCTCGATCTCATATATATCCATCAAGGTTTCGAATTAAGGCTATCTTAGTCTCATCGTTTGTGCGAAGAACCAGTGACTATCCTAAGACAATATTCATACAACAAGAAGCCATGTTAAGTTTGGGTCCGAGATAGAGAAGAATCGAAGATAGAGGAGTTATCTTGTCATGCGAAGAAGATTATTAGTAGCCTTGGACTGTGGACTGCATTGTGAGGAAGGAGACAAAGACTCTCCTTAAGGACCGTGTCAAGGTAACGAAAGGACACTGAGACTCTCCTTACAACAGTGTTACAACAATAAGAAAGAAGAAGAATCTCATATACATGCGAAGAAGGATGATTATGAATGAATGAGATAGTGAGACGTCTTGAAAGTAAGTTTCAGTCAAAGAATTTTGTCAAGGGTCTTGGTATTCGTCAAACAGATATCTATAAGAAGAGATTGAAGGGTTTTCCTCTCAAGAGGAGAGGTTTTGCCCTGGCTTGGAGTAACACCACTAGTCACTGCTCTTAACAAATTCCTTTGGTTTTAGCAATTTACATGGAGAAGCAATTTAAGGAAATGAGACAATGATGGATGGGACTTCACTCCAACTATTGATGAGGTTGCCAATATGGTTGAGGCCCAAACCTAAATGATAAATATCCCTACTTGACTTGGGGATTTTGCATGTTATTGTTTTGGTATATATCTTTGCCTTTTTAGGGCACACATTGTGTTAATTTTGGGTTTTAGCGTCATGCATATGGATACTTCCTTATGTGACCTTTTGGATCTAAAATATATGTACATAACATTTTTTTTTTAAAATAGTTATGCAACCATAATAAAAATGGCCATTAAATGTTGATAGGCATCAAAACAATAACCTCATGATACATCTCACAATGCCAAGATTAAAAAATTCATTAAAATTAACTAAATTAAAAGTTGATTTTTAATTATTATTATTGTTACCTCGTGATACATCTCACAATGCCAAGATTAATTTTTTTATAAAATTAACTAAATTATAAATTTATTTTCAAATATTATTATTATTAAATAATTATTATTTTTAAACCTTAATATGTGTTATTATTAGTAATATTCTAAAATATGTAAAGAAAAATTCTTATCATTCATCAATAATTATTAAATTAAATTAAAATTAAAAACTTTATTCTAAAATAAACACTTATAAACTAATAAAATTAAATATTAATATATATTAAAATTATCAAAATATGTTATATCAGGAATGAAATTAAAACTTGGTAACTAGGTAATTGGGAGTCCAAGTCAATTGAAAACAATATTTAAAACTTGAAAATTAGGTAATTAGGAGGTCAAGTCACTTGAAAACAAAACATATGGAGGAATCTAATAGAATCCTTTAGTGTCCCTCCTCTCTCTTTTTCAAGGTTGTATCACCTCATTTCATTAATGTGAATAATGTTACCTATACTAACCCTAAAGTAATTTCTATTGCTCCACGGCCACTTTTGGTTTTTACTTTTAATATTTAATGCTTACTCAATAAGTGGCATGGTTCACTCAAAATCTCTCAAACCTCGTTAATTATGGTGCTAGCATCCATATTTTTCTGGATTACTTGGGCCTATTCAAGGCGTGTAGCTTAATGGTAAAGAAGTGTACTTACTTTGAAAAGCCAATTGATCTTATGCCCAGAATGATCGCCGTTGGAAAGAACATCCAACATCCACTAAGGTAATATAAAATGTAATAATTGAAATGAGTAGAGCTGAGGAGAAATAGGACAATTGTTAATTTGATGTGGTTTGTCTAATATGCGAAGAGAATCCACATTCTCTTAATCTTCTTATATGGTGTGAGAGATTCCTTAAACTTCTTATATGGTGTTAGAGATTAGGTGGTGTTAATTTATTGCAAAGAGGTTGGGTATTTGGAAATTTTTATTATGTATTATGTTGAGTATATTTAAAAGTATTTTTTAAGTAATGTATTGGAATAATATGACAGATGAATAAGTCCATGCAATAGTTTAATTGGCGATTGCCATTTTATAAAGCATGGTGCAAATGATGAGATCCAAGGTTTAAATCTCTCGAGGGTCAAACCAACAAAAACAAGCATAAAAGATGAATAAATTTTATTTGTCTTTGTCATATTATAATAATCGATTTGATTATTGACTCTCATTACATTGCATTGACTAAACGGTTATATTTTCATTTAACCAAAATTTAAGCTTATTTTATAAAAAGGTTGGGTTTTCTTCCATATAGTTAGTTAAAAAAATTGTGGTGTTATTGCTTGATTGAGTTGGGAGATCTAGAAAGCTGAAATTTTCATTAAAAACAAGTAGGTGATTCTCTGCCAACATCTAACTTAACTAACACTGCTTTAACATCAATGAACTTAATTGACATTGATAAATCTAATCCTCCAACATATTCAATACCTTGCACCCCCCAACATTTCAAAAGTAAAATTAAAGAGGTCTAATGTCTTATTTCTACCTTTGAATGTTAAAGATAGAGTTAGTTGACCTCGGTTCCCCAATCTTGACTTTCGTTGGTTATGATTTTGGTTCATTGTCTCAGTTAATAAGTTGTTATGGTTAGCTATATTTTGATTATGAATGGGAATGATTGACATCATTATTTTTATTGATATTGGTTAACTATACCTAACCTTGGTTGATTATGGTTGACTATAACTCTCAATGCTTTTGTAATCATGGTTGAATATGATTTGCATATGTCATTCTAAAATTTCAAAAGCAATAATTTAAGAGGTTTTATGACATATTGTGATGTTGAAAAAAATAACAAAAGAGGGCAAATTGATCTAGGTTTTCCAAATTTAACTTTGGCTTCTAGTGGTTGCGTATGATTAGTTATAGGTGTATATAATATATTATTGTTGACTTCGATTACTTTTATTGATATTGGCTTAATATGGTTGAATTGCATTTACTATACCTATGGAGTTATTATAATTGGATATGATTGACATTGCTTGAATCTATTGCCTTCATTGATATTAATTTATTATGGCTGACTTAGGTTAATTATATATCACAACCATGGTTTGTTATGGTTGGCTATATGATAGCTAGGACCATAGAAAATTTTAGGGGCGAATGTTCGCCCTTTGGGCGAAATTAAGGGGTTTTAAATTTTTAGTGGGCGAATATTTTGTATCATAGTACAATTTTACAAATCACCTCAAATA